>JAANYP010000379.1:89869-236465 GCA_020465985.1 Centrapalus pauciflorus
CCGTCGGCTAATATTTTAACAAAAACCCAAGATTTTAACCATTTTGAACTTAGTAAATCACATACATTAGTTCAACTAGGTTCTAATCATTGATTTATGCTTTTAATTTGATATTTTATAGGTCCAAACTTGGTAATTTAGCAAAAACCCTATTTCGACCCATAAAACTTCAAAATTCGACGATTTAGTCTAAAATTGTGTATAAAACTACACTAATCTTGTACAATCCGGTTGATTATACCTAGATGTATCTGTAGAATCGAAACACCAAGTAAGAGACTCGACAAAATGTCGTTTAGGAGAATTACGATAGACTCGAAGAACAGATTCGAAATCGCCTTTAGACTCGAGTGTGATAGATTCGAAAACAGTAAGTCTTAAATGACTTCACTGTTGACCTATTTATACCACCAACCCTCGATTCTAAGCATAGATTCGAATCTACTGACAGATTCGAAGTACTTCCTTATTCGAGTCTGTCTTAGATTCGAAACCACCAATACTTAGAAAAATTTCGAAAATTTTGAAATAATTTCAACTTTTCCAACCTTTTTCTACGGTATCGTGTAACCAGATAAACTATGCCAATTCTTTTACCCTAAGCTCAAGATAGTTCACGCTTTGTTTATTTTATCCAACTTTGAATGCACCCTCAGTAAGTTTTGACCTTTTCCCTAAGTAAAAATTAAACTAAACTAAAATAAAATAAACTAAGGTAAAAATAAAATAAAATAAAATTTTAACCAAAAAATTTATTCTAGACTTAAGCTAAACTTAAAGAATTTACAAGCTAAGCTAAATACCAAACAACATATTTTTGATGAGTATAGTCTAAGAGAGGTTCAATCAGATAGCGATGTCTGATACTAACTTTCAGTACTTAAACTTTCACATTTAGGAATTTTTGATTCCTTTGATTGTTTGTCGTGACATACCTATTTAGCCGATTGTTGATATTGTACCCCGTTAAACATTCTACATTTCGGAATATCCCTTGGCCTTTTTATTTATCAGGAAATTATCTTACGTGACTCAGACATAGACATACTTTTATGATCAAGGCACACAGACAAAGATTCTAACTTGTTGGTATTTGCAAACTTTCTTTAAAAGACAAACATCGGACACAGGTCTGTATTTTTTTATACAACAAAGTGTCTTAGTTCGACTTAAGGTTTATTTTTAAAGTTAGCAGACAGCGGTGACAGGTCTGTACTGATGTACAACAAAGCGACATATCTGCTAACCCGAATCTAAACAGAGACAACAGGTCTGTACTTACGTACAACAGAGTTGCATGTTTTCGACTCTCAGTTACATATGATATTTCTATTCTTTCCATTTTCAGATGTATTTGATGTTGCCATACATCCCCAGAAAGTTTGCATACCTCATTTAGACTCAATGTTTGTATGTCTTGTACATAAAAATTAAGACCGATTGGTCGTACATCTAAGTTAGTCACACGCTTGACTTTTTCTAGATTATTTTATTAGCCTTGAGATTCCCTAGATGTATTATGCCTACCAACACATCAGACTAAAACAAAGTATTACACTTAGAATTAGTTGCATTATGTGTGAAAGCTTAAACACTTAGAGTCTGTAACGACGGTGCTAATTTTCGTCACTTTGAACCTATGTATCTAAGACTTAATTTTTTTTTTTTTATATTCTCTTTTTTTTTTTTGTATTTTTGTAATTTTCTCTCTTTTTTCTTTTGTTTTTCATAAGAAAAGCAGTAAAATAAGCTAACCTACTAACTTACTAAAAATAGAAAAACTTACTAAAAATAGAAACTTTCCTAAATTAGCAGACTACTGTAAAGAAAGAAATACTACGACTCTAAAAGAAAATAAATTACTACTACTAAGGCCAAATTACTCTGGGTTGCGCATTCCATTCAGTTGAATTAAATATTCAAACCGTGACTTATCAAACGCTTTGGTAAATAAATCTGCATTATTATCTTCTGTTGCCACTTTTACCAGTTTGATTAAGTTCTTTTCAGCACAATCACGAATAAAATGATGCCTAATGTCTATGTGCTTTGTTTTATTATGTTTCACTGGATTATTTGTTATAGCAATTGTAGATTGATTGTCTATCCTAATTGGAGTTTGAGTGTAAGCCAAACCGTAATCTCGCAATTGTTGTATTATCCACAGAACCTGTGAGCAGCAACTACCAGCAGCAACATACTCGGCCTCGCACGTTGACACGGCTACCGACGTTTGTTTCTTGCATTGCCAGGATACCAATCTCCCTCCTAGGAACTGACAACCTCTAGTTGTTGATTTGCGCGTCAAACTGCATCCTCCGTAGTCAGAATCCGTGAATGCCTCCAACTCTAGATCTCCCTCCGCGTGATACCAAAGTCCCAGCTTCGGTTTCGACTTGAGGTATCGTAGAATCCGCTTCACAGCTTTCATATGCATCTCCTTCAGATTCGCTTGAAACCTTGCACAAATACAAACAGCAAACATAATATTAGGTCTTGAAGCAGTTAAATACATAAGTGACCCAATCATGGCCCGATATAAAGTCGGATCCACATCGGTATCACTTTCAGTACCCGGCCCGAGATTGTGATTCACTTGAATTGGCGTGCTGAAATGGGCAGTCAACTTTGTTCCTTCCATCCCGAAACGCTCTAATATGTCATAGACATATTTCGTCTGATGGATAAACATGCCTTCCTTCTTCTGGTCAACTTGTAACCCCAAAAAGAAATTCAACTCCCCCATAGCACTCATCTCGAACTTAGACTTCATCACCTTCTCGAAGTCTTTGCACATCTGTTCGTCTGATGATCCAAAAATGATATCATCGACGTACACTTGTACCAAGATAAAGTGATCACCCTTCCTCTTCACAAATAGAGTACTATCTATCCTACCCCTTTCAAAACCATTTTCTAAAAGATGGTTGGATAAAGTCTCATACCACGCCCTAGGTGCCTGATGTAATCCGTATAGAGCCTTATCTAAGCGATATACTCTATCAGGATATTTTGGATCTGTAAATCCGGGCGGTTGTTCTACATACACCAACTCCTTCACCTTCCCATATAGGAAGGCACTCTTAACGTCTAGCTGATATACCTTAAAGCCTTTGAAGGAGGCAAACGCTAGAAACAACCTAATGGCTTCCAGCCTTGCTACTGGTGCAAAAACTTCGTTGTAATCGATTCCCTCCTCTTGGTTGAAACCCTTTACAACTAATCTAGCCTTGTTGCGCGTGACTATACCCCGATCGTCTCTTTTGCACTTAAAAACCCATTTGGTTCCTATTGCTATTTCCCCTCGAGGTAACGGAACTAACTCCCACACTTCTAGTTTCCTAAATTGCGAAAGTTCTTCCTGCATCGCTTCAACCCAGGAGTTATCCTTAAGTGCCATTTGCACATTTTTAGGCTCTACTTGCGATATGAAACACGAATATAGACATGTGTGGTATGCCTCGGAGTCGTTTATCATCGACAACAACACAGTGTTGTTATTTACACTACTCCGAGTCCTCACACCCTCGTTAGGATTTCCTATGATGCTTTCTATTGGATGGTTCTTGTTAATCCTAGAGGTCTCTATATCATCAACTCTTACATTATCTCCTAAGTTGGATCCTATTTCACCTAATGGGGGAATAGGCTCAGCTTCTACATTTTCCTCCTCACAAACATTTTCCTCAGAGTTGGAACTCGATGCTTGAGTCTGATTCTCAGTGGTAGGTGCCTCTTGATCAGCAACTTCTGGAGACCCATCTACAGTCGCAGTAGGCTCGGATGTAGATTCGAACGTGGTCCTCGGAAAGATTTGGCCTTCGTCATTTAGGTGCAACATCGCCATGTCTTTTTCGATTGTACCTGCAGTATTATCCAAAGGAATGTTAAATGACTCAAACAATTTATCATAGTCAAATAACCATTCCGGACCAGTTTGGGGTTCATGTGTATAACTTGTGACTTCAATATTATACACAATCTCCATAGTACCACTCGTTTTGTTAAAACCCCGTTTGTTTGGTGAGTTTGGCACATAACCTAGGAAATATCCTTCGTCAGTCTTTTCACCAAACTTCGGTTGATGTTTTGTTCTTAAAAGTGTGCATGGTACTCCAAACGGTTCGAATCCAGTTAAGTTAGGTGGCCGTTTATTCAAAATTTCATAGCATGTTTTGTTCAATGATTTGACTGTAAGGAATCGGTTTAAAATGTGGCACGCGGTATTCACTGCCTCCCCCCAAAACATGGTAGGAAGCTTTGAATCCGAAAGCATAGTCCTTGCAGCCTCAATCAAAGTTCTATTTTTACGTTCGGCCACCCCATTCTGTTGAGGTTCATATGGTGCACTGAATTGATGCACTATGCCCTTTGATAGGCAATATACACCAATTACAGTGTTTTTGAATTCAGTCCCATTATCACTACGAATATGTTTAACCCTAGTTCCGTATGAGTACTCCACTTGGTCCAAGAACCCGATGAGCTTTGCAGCCGTCTCGTCCTTCGTACCTAGAAAGAAAACCCAAGAAAAACGTGAGTAATCGTCGGTGATAACTAAGCAAAACCAACTACCTCCTATACTCCATTTGTTGATAGGTCCGAAAAGGTCCATATGCAACAAATCGAATGTTGAGGCGATTGAATTTTGTTTCTTGGACTTGTGTGACTTTTTATGCTGTTTGCCCTTCATTCACGGTAGACACTTGTCCTCGAACTGAAAGCTCTTCAATGGCACACCCTGCACCAATCCATTCTTCGTTATGTAATTCATCTTCCTTAGGTGCAGGTGAGCCATGCGTCTGTGCCACAGTACAGATTCCGTCTCCGAAGCTTTTGTTAGTAAGCAGATCGGACCCATCGAAGTATCTGGCTTGTTCATATCGAGCATGTACAAGTCATTCTTCCTTGGCGCCCGCATCAATATCCAATCATCAGGTATCTTGAATCCAGGCTTCAGCACTAACGCCTCAGTATCAGTAAATAACACCGAGTTCTTCTTATCACAGATTTGAGATACACTAATGAGATTATGAACAAGTTTATCAACGTGATAAACTTGATCCAATGTAATCGTCCCATTAGTGACTTCTCCAGTTCCAGTGATATTTCCACCCTTGTTACCCGCGAATGATACGAATCCCCTATTACCCCCCTTGAAGTCTGTGAGTAGACTTCTTTCCCCCGTCATGTGCCTGGAGCAACCACTGTCGACGAACCACTTGTTGTTTGGACCGGTAGTTATCTCCTGCACATGAAAGAAAAGAGGTTAGTTATCACGGGGAACCCAAGCCATGACTGACTTGGTAATACCATTCTCGTCCACATACGTGAACTCTTTCAAGTACCCATCTCGCCTTTCAGGTAACTTGGGCCTTTGAACTGAATTCTGTTGTGGTGCCGAGTGATTTAAGTTCACTCTTTGCCTTGGAGTAGGCATTTGTTGTGGAGCTCTAGAATAATTCCTATTATATGGCATTTCGGACTGTGATCCCTGAGCTCTTACCGGTGCATACTGTCTAACTGGAGTATGAGACCTAACTGGAGTGTGTGACCTGCTAGGTGTGGTGCTCCTATAGACTTTTTGTGGTGCTGACCTAGATTGATTATTGACATGATTCGGTGAATTTGTCCTAATCACTTCCTTTGGTCCAACCTTAACCGGTGTGATTTTCACAACATGTTTGGGTGCGTCCTGCACAGTTTTCTCGGTAGGTTGAGAACCAATGCTGCTTGCCACACTGGTTGAGGGCTTGACAGGTGTTGGGTTCACTGTCTTAGGGGTAACATCGGCTTTCCTAAGTGGACAGTGAGAAGCAACATGCCCTTTCTCGTGACATCTAAAGCAAGACATCTTATCTATGGACTTTTTGTTTGTTCCCTTAGATCTAGGTGTCTCACTAGTGTCTACTTCATTTGGTACAACTATGATGTCTGCCTCGTCGACCTGGTCAGCCCATGAAATTTTCTGTTTTCCTGCAGGTGTTTCACTGGAGGAAGACACAAATTTCACTTTCTTGACCTTGACGGTTGAGTCAGCCACCTTAGGTGCATTTTCTACTATAGGCTCAGGTGTCGGTTCAGGTAGGTCCTCTAAGTCTACTGACTTGTCAGTTTTCTCCTGAGGCTGAGGCACATAGTTCGCATTGAAAGGTGGAGGAATTTCGTGAAAACCTAGACCTACGGGCTTCTTAGACTGTCTTTGGGCATCTAAGACTTTCCCTAGATTCAGGCTCGAATTCCTAAACTTCTCCAGCTTGCTATTTGCCTCTGCTACCTTAACTTTTGTCTCTGCTACCTCTATATCCTTGTCCTTAAGACTTTTTGTCAAGGCCTCTACGTGCTCATACATAAGTTCTATCCTAACACACTGCTCACTGAGTTTGTCTTTTAGAACTACTACGTCTTGAGCATCAGCCTTAAGCTTTTCTTTTAGATCTTGCTTGATATCATTTAGGCTATCGTTTTCTATTTTTAAGTTCTCATTTTGAGCAGATATGGTTTTATGTGATTCTAAGACTAGATTTAACCTATCATTAGAAGTAGCACACAAAGCACATAATTCTTGAAATAGAGAGTAAGATAGACTAACCTTAGAGTTATCAGATTCCATGTCGGCCATCTGAGCAGCAAACTCCAGCACTGTCTGATCATTTGCCTTCTCTACCCACATTGGACTGCTGTCCCGTGTAGTCTGCTCGTTCCCATCACACCCCGTTTCTGTGACTTCAGCCATGAAGGCTCTAGCATTCGACTCAGGATGTGAACTCCAATCATACGTGCCATCTAGCTGTCTATCTGAAGTGACATTTGATAGAAGACCCGCTAGATTGGCCTGTCCAGATGAGGAACTCGGAAGGTATCGTTGTTGGGACTGATTTTGGTACTGTCCCTGATGCTGACTCTGTCCTTGGTATGTCTCTACCTTCGGTCTCTGACACTCCCTGGCGAAGTGTCCCAATCCCTGACAGTTGTAGCATTTCACCTTGGACTTATCAAACCCGATCCCCTTGTTATTCATCTGCAAATTCCTTCCAGTTCTCTTAATGAATCTTTTAACCCTCTGGGTCACCATGGCCAGTTGCCACTTAAGATCCATTTCCTCTAAGTCATCAGGGTCGACCTGATCGTAATCTTCATCCCATAAAGCATGATCGTGTATCTTTCCCTGAACGCAGTTCCCGTAAGCGGCCACAAAAGAAGCAAGTAGATTCAGATGCTCTTCCGCTGACTTTGCGCTCATGGGCATCTTCGAATAGCTCTGACTTGTCGATGCTTGTTGGACTTGAGGTTGCGGTTCTTCCGTTCTTCCTAATCCTAAGAACGCGCGAGTCAGTGAGTCTTCAGACTCTCCTGGTGATGACGTTTCTCCGGTGAAAAACGCTGTAGCAGTCTTCGAATCGGCTGTCACTGAAGATTTAGTTGTCTTTCCAAAATACATTGCTGGATTCTGGACTTGCTCGTAATCAGTCTCGGCCTTAATTAACTCGAAGTTATATGCCCTCAACGTTCCCACAATGTCATCAAGAGATTGAGTATAGTATTTGTCCTCATTCAGCTTAATCATTGCCACGTACATAGCCCATTTGGCTGGTAGGGCATCAAGAAGCTTGTTGTTCTTGTCAGTGTCCGAATACTCAATTCCATGACTTTCATGTTCCGTTATCAGATGATAGAACCTCGTGATAATATCATCCAGCTGTTCATCCTTAATCGCCTTGAAAATCGCAAACTGTTGTTTCAACAGCTCTGTACGCTTTTTACGCACCCGAGGATTACCCTCACACCTTTTCTCGAGAGACTCCCAAAGCTCTTTCGACGTCCTTTGAGTCCGAAATGTGTGTAATATATCCTGAGGTAAAGCCATACGGATTATGGAGAAAGCTTTGTTTTCGGCTTCAAATAATTTCTTGTCATCCTCTTTCATCATCTGGTATGACAAGACCTTTTGACGGCCTTCAACTTCAGATACCGGTGGAATATACCCTTCATCTATGCACACCCACATGCGCATATCATTGAATCGTACGAAATCGGTAAATCGGTCCTTCCACCAGTAATAATCCTCGACCTTCATCAGCTTAGGCGGGGCGTTTGCCTTCCCAACCTCGTGGTCCATTTCTAAGAATTTCTAAAGATTTGACATCTTTTCTAACGAAATTGAATTTGAACTTAATTAATTTAATTCGAAACTGATTTAGACTAACTTTTTCGAATCTAGGTAGATTCGAAACTAATTAAGGTTAAATCTTTTGGGATTAAATTCGATTAAGTTTTAAAATTCAATTACATTCGAAATTATGTCAGGTTCGAGATATCCTTAGAGTCTATGGTCCTTAGATTCGAAGGTCAACAAACTCGAAATTCAGCAGATTCGAAACACCAGATTCGAAGCAATACTAGACTTGAAATAAACTCGAAACTAAACTAGACTCGAGATCCTATTCGAATGAAGCAAACAGACTCGAAAGTAGGTAGATTCGAAAACCTCTGAAATTGACTCGAAAGGAGCGTATTTAGGTTAGACTCGAGACTAAAGTGAAACCCTAATTACCCCTATAGATTCGAGCGCCGCAAACTCGAAAAACGGCTAACACTTTGATTTTTTGACGTTTTACAGATTAAATCACTATTTTTCTAACGAAAAATAATGATTTCGATCAAAAACGTAAAAAACCATAAAGTGTTTCCCGAATATGAATTTGCTAAGCTTGAAAACACGTTTTTGAGAGCAAAACCGTCCAACTAGCGTCAAGAAACCTAGAATGTATCTGATGAACACGAAGAATACCAAGAACACTCCGTAGGCTCTGATACCACTTGTAAGGTCTACCACTGCAAGATCTATCTAGACGCGGATCCGTGAACGAGTGCGGAATCCTCGTTGACGGTTAGACGGACAACTCTCAACCACGAAACACGGAGACTATTAGACGCTGAACGAACGACACACGAACGATCCTACGAACTAATTCTCTCCGAAACAGCACTCACCTAGCTGATAAACTCGAGATCGCCTTAAGCTTAATTCCTCACGAATTCTGCTAAAAGTCTGCTAATGACTCGAGTCTATCCCTAATTATAGACCTTGATTCGAGTCTGATGTGGGCCAAACTCGAATCTGGCCCAAGGCCCATTCGAGTCTGTCCACAAAGACACTCTCGAATCTAGCCTTCATTCGAATCTAAGGTCACATTCGAATCTATCACAGATTCGAATGTCTTCCCTTATGCAATTCGAATCTAGCCAAAACACTTAAACACTTAAGTGATGAAACTTATGTTTCTACTTATGCTTGAGTTAATCTTTGACTTTTATGTTTGAACTTCTTGTAATGTGTTACATCAAGTTCAAACACATCATCAATAACTGACAAACACATATAAACATATCTATCAAAACACTTGTTAAAAACACAATGCAATATCAATTAGACTGCTATCGTCACACAGGATGTACCAACATGTCTTCGACTTTGTGAACTGATCTTTTAGCCAAAAACAATACATGAGGACTTGGAAACATATTCCATAAAGTGTTTAGCCTGTTCACAAATAACAGGACACTTGTAAACTGCCCAAGCTGCTCACCAGTGTAGTGCAGCGTAGAAAGTTTATGTCCAGCCTGTTCAGCAGACTGAACAGCTTGGACAAACTGTCTTTGTTGCAACACATGCAACATATAGAACAACTTTGGGCTGATATTGCAAATCATTTTCAGGTTTCAATAAGGCATATAACAGGCCTTAAATTCAACCTTCAACTGCATCAACAGGTTTGATTAAGAATCTCCACCTCAGATGCAGAACAGGTTTGATTGAGGCCTTTTTGTGCCTAACATCTTTTAACCCATTTACACAAAACAATGAATCCTTACATATTTGCCACATAACAAAGTATATTGTTTATTACACTTAGAACCCTGAAACTATCACAACTATGGATCTAACATTCTCCCGCTTTGTGATTTGCTTTCAGATTGTGGCTTCAGGTTTGTTACCAGCTTCCTCTGATCAAAGTATCTATCAAGCTGTCTAATTGTCATTCTGTATTCTAACTTATCTCGGACATGTGTTGAAAATCTCTACAAGCTTTAACTCAGTTTGTAACTCCCATTGTCTTAATCCTTGCTTGAGCGCTTCTTTTAGATTTTCGATTCTGATCATCAACATCTTAAGAACCATGTACAAAGTCCCATCAGAATATTTCTCGAGCTCGTCTCTTCTCATGAAGGAGTTCTTACATTGAGAGTTTAGATACACCACTCCGACTATTGGTGAATTAGTCACTTTAGAAACAGCTAAGCGTTTGAGTCCGAGAGTGTCTTGGTTTGGAGCAATCAGATTCACCTTTCTTTGCATCGCTTCTAACACCAGTTGATAGTCGAATATTAGTGACAACGTGAGATTTCAGCGAAGAAACTTGACGATACCTCTTTGTGCATTCTGGTGACCTGGATACAAAATCTTGTTATGCAGTAGATGTATGTATATGAATTCAAGATCCTGCAAAACCAAGTTGGCGAAATCCGCCTCTGAAAATGAGAAAGTCTTATCTTCTCGTTCCACTTCAAAGATTGGATAGAATATACTCAGGAACTTGTCGAACTTGATCTTGACAACTTTCACTATTGTCGATCTGTTTCTCACTGATTCTTTGTTTTTTCTTAGAGATCTAGGCATGGCAATAAAAACTAATCTGTCTCTTTGTTCCCTTCCCTCTAGAGACCAAATCAAATCAACTCTGACAGTCTTTAATTCCCTGAAGAACATCTTCATATATTTTTTCTCAATGTATGGACTTCACACCCTCAATTTTATCCAGTCGATAGCTTGGGCAGTTTGCATTTCGGGGAGTCGCTCTTCTCATATTTGTCAAAAGTGAACACCTCCAGACATCCTTGGTTGTAGTCTAGTGATCCCCTGGAGTACGTTGGGAGCAGCAGTAGATGGAGTAGAAAAATTTGAGCGCTCCTTGAATACTGGATATCTTAGAGAGGATTCAGCAGGCTTAAAGAATTGATCTGGAATCATTGGAATCTTATTGGACTGGTGGAGACTTGTGGGACTGGTTGAGCTAGAGCTGGAGTTGGAGCTAGAGACTGTGATACCAAATCATTAGAAGGGATTTCAAATTCAAATTCTTTTGAAGCGACTACTTCTTCACCGGCATACTCTATACACAGGGTGATATTCAATATTAAACAATCACAATTATAGATCTAACAATCAAGAATAAGATTTGAATAACACTAACCGAATGATTGATTATCACAATTAGAGAATTACAATACGAAGCTTGAATTCCAAATTCCCAATAATGACCTAGCCGCACAACTCAAAATGTTCCGTGCAAATTCTGTACTAATCCGTACATGTACAGTACCATATTCTCCTATTTATATAAAAAATACAAAGTATTGAAATATATCAATATAGCCCCTTGACTTATTACATTCATAAACAATATTAATTCCCAACAATCTTCCCCTTTTATGAATGATAATTAGTCTTTAATCTTTAAGCCCTAACTTCATCTCAAACCTTTTGATTCTCTTTCTGTTCATTAATCTTGATTCAATCTTTGCAACAAAATCTACCATCATCTTTCTATCACCTGAACTTAAACTTCCACTCTTTGATTTTCACTTTGCATCATAAGCAAGCTTCCTTTCAGTCTAGTCATTACCTTCTGCAGAGTACCATCACAATACTTATTCATTTCAATTATCCACATGGCTCTGTTCTTTTGATCTTTATCTTTGTAAATGACCATCGGATGCTTGGCAAGAATGACCTGATACTCTTTCAACTTTTCCATGTCTTATAAATCTGTTTGGAACGGTGATATTTATTCTTCTCATCCCTCTCTCAACCCTAGTCTGTAGATCTTGTATCGACGTAAGTATCAACTTTGTGTGCATGAAATGGTATAGAGCTTTAAGTGCAAATCGGCAATATTCTTCTCTCTTATTCTGGCACACCTCATCAAAGAGGTCTTCCACAACAATCAAATTTATCTTAAACAAATCCGCTTCACATAACACATACGTCTTTCCGGTAGCTCTTGTTACTGTGAAAGTAGGATAGAAAATATTAACAAACCTATCTTTCTCTATTCTAATCAGCTCAACAAAACTGTTTTCACTTCTGACGTTTTCAATTTGTTGAGTCTTGTTCTGCAAGAAATGTGCATAGTTCATAAGATTTGGCATATTTGGCTCGATTACTCTAAACAACTTAAAAATGAACATGGAGCATGTTTCTTGCTGAACATCTTCTTCTCTATGTGATCTTCCAGGAATGTAAGTCTATTATGTTTCTTTAGGAAGTCTTCATTTTGCATTCCAGATAAATTCAGCTTCTTAATCTTCTTCTTTCTTATTTCATCCTCATTTAGCAAACTCAGCATATCATTTCTATCCTTCTGAACTTTTCTTGAACTGCATATCTCAGATGATGCTGACTTTATGGTTCATCTGCCAAAATGTAACTTTTAAAGAACTTATCCATCAATTCAACTTTATTTAACAGATTAACTAATTCCGGCACCACATCACCAACCGGAAATGGATCATACTCTTCCTCAATTGAAACTGTAACCGCAGGCTTTTGAATCGTTGGTGTAGGAATTTCATCTCTTAAGATATCTTTAACCAACTCCTCCTCATTAAATATCCTTTTAGCTCTCAGAGTCACTTCAGACAATTCAAACACTTCTTCCTCAGTCACATCTATCTCTTTTTTAGCATCTTCAACTCTGAATACTTCTTCTTCTTGTTCATTATTTGAATCATCATACTCTTCAAATTCGTAAATGGTAGATTGTATACTCAAAGGAATCGGAACATCTTCATGAAGAATCAATTTCTTTCCACTTTGAGCATCAACCGGTTTTTCAGTTGAGCCTCCTACTTCACCTGCACCTTCACCTCATGTCTTTTTCTCCATATACAAAACAATTTGTAACTCAGCGTCTCCAAGCTTCCTCCTCTACTCCCCCTCATGAGGAGCATTACTGGATTCATCATGGTCCTCATGTCTCCTTTTAGGACCTGAAGCTTGAGATTTATTCGATTGCTCAATAATAGATAATCTTTCTGATGAAGAGCCTAGAGCACTGACAACTGTATTTGTGTTTCTTCTTCTTCTGCATCTTCTGCTATAACTTTTCCTTTAAACAATATTTGAATATTGGACATCTGATTCATCATATCAACATATTTATTTGTCATTTGACTTGTAACTCCAGCAATTGCTTCATTCAATCGTGTTTTGGACACAAAGGGTAACATGCTCACACCTGGATCACGTAGACGTCCAGCTGTTACAACGGTTGAACTTGTAAAAAGAACCTTCGTGTGGCCTATGCTCAAAGTTAGCATTGTTGTAGCTCTGACAGGACTTCCAACTACTTCAAGTGAAGGAGCAGCACATGCTTCCGACACTATAGTTATTCTTACCGGAAGAGTTAGTCCTTCTG
Source organism: Centrapalus pauciflorus (assembly GCA_020465985.1). NCBI lineage: Eukaryota > Viridiplantae > Streptophyta > Magnoliopsida > Asterales > Asteraceae > Centrapalus > Centrapalus pauciflorus. The sequence goes on from JAANYP010000379.1 coordinate 103,351, forward strand.
TACTTCTACAACAAATGAAGTCGACTCGAGTGTCCTAATTTGAATGTGTTCTAATACTGGTGCTTCAAGGAATGTACTCTCAGCCAGTTGTGTACTTATTTCAATATCCATAAAATCCTAATGATCCCAGGATAGTTCTTGTGCAAAATCCCTATGAAAAAATGAAACATATCCTTGTTGGGAAGGAGGTGAGTGGCTAGTGGGGTGTGCAATCGACATTTGAGGTACTTGCTGCTTCAATACCAACTCTCATAGGAGAGCTAACAGTAGTCGTGGCTTCCCAGCTTTCTAGGTTAATGGCCTCCCTCACACTCTCACTCGCCATCTCATCCACTTCTTTTTTAGGGAAACGCTCGGTTTGAGATTTTTCAACTCTTTCTCCAGCAGCATCCATATCATCATTATTTTCATCATCATCATCATCATCTCCTTCATTCCCACCTTCTGGTATATTGGACAATGTTTGTTCAGAATATAAATCATTCTAACCACCACTCACCTCTTCCGCTACACCCTCACACTCAATTAGGTTTCCCTGTACGTCAACCCCTTGTTGATGTACCTCCTCCCCTATATCTCCTAGGGTAGGAAAACCCGGTTCTTTAGTTTCCATAGGAGCATGGTATATTTGGTACAACCTTACACTCTCCGCATTAGAATCTGCGTACTTTAACAAAGCCTCAAGAGTCGGCGTGATATTGGCATTAGGGTTGTCCTAGGGTAGGAAAACCCGGTTCTAAGCTAATCATCACGTAATCTAGGCACTTCTGAGAGAGTGATCTCTTTGGTATTTTGTCATTAGCCCGTAGTATACCACTTATCAGTATCTGAATAAAACGTTATAGGGGCACAAACTTTCTTACTTGATTGGTAGTCATTGCAAGCACTACTTCTTTAAGATCTTCCCATATTCATTGAGCGAAGTCATAGTGCTTGTTGAATGCCACCCCATGAATTAAACGTAGACAATGCAAGCTCCCTCTATCAAATCTGGTATGCTTAAAAGTCGTACATCTGTTCAGAATGTCGATCAGTGTATACCACTCGCCATTCAAAATGTTTCGGTGAAACATGGAACTCTTTGTTAACAGTTTGGAATAGCCAAGGATTATGAGGACATGGCATAATTTTTTGTTAGAAACAAAATCTTCAGAATTAGCAAGATCTGGGAAATTGACAGTATCGATACGTCTAGGTAGAAACAGATTATGACGCAGTCTTTCAAGGGTGATTTTGGATTTGTACTGGTCAATGGTGACCTTGAAATGATGATCACCTACATCAGGGACAAATTTAATTGTGTGCCAGAATTGACGTAAGTAGATGTTAGGAATAGAGGGTTTGTATTTTAAAAGGTAACAGAGAGGGTGACCTTTCAGGATTTCTACAATCATCGGGTGGCTTACTTTTATGGAATTTGGATCAAACCGGTAATTGTCGTCAACCAAGGTTAGGCAATGTTTGGGTTTAATGAGTCTGGTTTCTCGTATCGGAGATGATGGTGATGGTCTTGTTACGGAGGCTGATTTTATTTGTTAGTGCATCCTGTGTGACGATAGCAGTCTAAGTATAGATGATATTTTGTAATAGTCAAATTGTTCATAATTGCATATTAATACATTTTTGATATATGTTTGTTATATGGTTGATATATGTTTGATATTGATATTGGTTGTATATATATGTTTGAACTTGGTTGTAACTGGTGTTTTACAATAAGTTCAAACATAAGTTCAAAGGTAAGTTCAAACATAAGTTCTAGAACAACTTCAAAGACAAGTTCTAGAATGAGTTGAAAGGCCTGATTCGAACTTATGGTGGACAAGTTCGTGGGCTTGGGACTTCTCGAACTTGTCCAAGGCAAGTTCGAATCTGATGTCTATAATTAAGAGTTAATCAATTTCGATTAATAACTTTTGCAGAATTAAGCATAAGGGCGATTACGAACTTGCAGAGACGTTTAGGTGTGTTCTTGGAGAGAATCACGTGTTGGGGCGTTCGAGTTTACGTCTATCATCGTGTGTGTCTCCGTGTTTCATGTGTGTGATCGATCCGTCAAACCGCTAACGAGGATTCCACACTCGTTGGACGGCGTCGCGTCAAGATTGGATCCGTAGGTAGGTGACCTTACATTATTGGTTTTAAAACCAGGGTATGATTTGATGAGGAATGGGAGTCTGACGAATTTGAGTTATGGGTGGTGGTTTGGGATGCCATTTGTTACCTGTAAAAGTAACAAAATGTTAGATATGTTAGGAAAAGAAACTGAATCCTACAGATAGAGAAATAAAACATTTAACAAGAAATTAGTAAAATATGTGTTACATTGTTTAGAGCATCGAGATTCCAGATAATAATATTAAAATATTATTGTTGACCAATGTTAATGTAACACAAATTTTTAAAATTTAGCTCGAAAAATGTGGAATTTCTCTGAAAAATTAATTTTCCCACACTTAGAATAGTTTTTAAAATTTTTACCTCAAAGTTAATATATAGAAGGATAAACTCAAATTAGTCATGACAAGTCTCGAATGAAGTATGGAAAAAATCGGGTGACACTATGATAAACTCGAATAACATTTGGTCAAACTCGATTGACATATGTATCAACTCAGGTAAAGCATAAGTCAACTCGGGTGAAGTTATGTGAAACTCGGATAATGTTTGAAGTTTATCGACTGAAGTTATGATAAACTCAAAAGACACTTGGATTTTCTCAACTGAAGTTGCATCAAACTCGAAGTTGGCTTAAACTTCCTCGATTGAAGTTATGTTAAACTCGAATGACACATAGTATTTTCTCGGGTGAACATTCATCAAACTCGGTTGACTTTTAAGTTCCCTCGAATGAAGTTTCAACCGAGTTTGGTAGTTTTAAAATATCCTAAGTCCCATTTACATCAAACTCGATTGAAAGATGGAATTTTCTCTAATGAAGTTCATTCTAACTCGATGGAAACAAAGATGTTCTCGTATGACTCTTTTATCAAGTTTGAACAAATACAAAATTTTCTGTACTAAACATGTCAAACTCGAAAATCCCTTAAAGCATTGTAGATGCATCATGGTCAAACTCGATATGCCCTAGAAGATTCTCGATTTACCCTTTTATCGAGTTTGAACAACAAAAAAATGTTCTAAGTCCCAACACTATAAAAATACAAAAATTCATTTCCAGGGACTTTTTAACCAAAACTGTGACACGTTCCTACTCGAAAACACATTTTAAACAAGTTCCTTTGACTGAAATTGTTCTAAAAACAACATTTTAACCCTCAAAAATCATATTTTCAGTAGGTTTAAAACTCGAAACTTTTTGAACTTAAAACTCAAATTAAATGTCGTATGTTGTATGATAAGATTTGAAATTTGATTTTCAAGCTTATATGATCATTATGCACACATACATACTTTCAATTTCAGATTTAAAACCCAAATGATAATATTTGGAATTCCACAGACCGATGCACACATACAAACACACAGTAGTACATATATGAACATAAAACTCGAAAAAATAACTGAAAAATTAATAAAACAGTAAAGATAAACAAAGTAACAGACTTATAATCTTTTACATGAAACTTGAAGCCCAAAAAAATTGCTTGTTGGTTGTATTTGAATTCAGACAGAGAGAAATAAGAGACGGTGAACAGTGTATTAAAGTTCGATAAGTTCAAATTGAAATATGAATTTCAATTTTATACCTAATTTCAAACAATACCCGGCCCATGTGTTTAAAATAAGCTCATTCTCTCTTTTTGTCACTTAAGCCCAAAAAAAAAAATTAAAACACACATAAAAAAAATTAAAACAAAACAAATACAAAAATTTCAATAGTAAAAAAGAATTTAACAACACAAAACAAAAATTTAAACTAAAATCTTTTTTACTAACTATCTACAATAAATTAAAATGAACTAAAAGCAAATCTGCTCCCCCTTGAATTTTGCATTGTTGCTCCCCCTCAGATGAATATCATCTTTTAATTTTGCTCCCCCTGCAATCAAGCGAATTAAATATTATCAGATATAAAAGATCAGACAAAATTTAATGTTTGCTCCCCTACACATGACAATCCGATTAAGTTAAATCTCTGAAAAAATTAAAAACATTTAAATCACAGGAGATTAACACAAAAGGTAAATCAAGTAAAAAATTGTAAAATTAAAATTGTATAGTGTAACAACTGAATGTTTAAATCTACCGATTCAACATACCCAAATTGTATACCAAAAAGTTAAAATGTTTTTCATCTAACATTTGGTAAACAAATCAGGTAGTTGATACTCAGTTTGTACAAAATATAATTATACATTACCATTTTCTACATGATCCTTTATAAAATGGTACCGAATGTCGATGTGTATAGTTTTTGAGTGTTGCACTGGATTCGAAGCTATTGCAATTGCGGTCTGTGAATCACAATAGATTGGAATCTTTTGAGGTGTAAACCCGTAGTCTCACAGTTGGCTCTTCATCTACAACACTTGTGAACAACATGATGATACAACAACATATTCAGCTTTTGCAGTTGATAGTGACAAACAGTGTTATTTCTTGGATGACCAGCAAACGGGTTTGTAACCAAGGAATTCAACTGCTCTTGATGTGCTCCTTCTATCCATTTTTATCACCTGCGTTATCAACATCAGAAAAGGCAGTCAATGTGTAAATGATGGTTCTCTAGAATACCACAAACCTAAGTTCGGAGTACCCTTCAGATATCTAAAAATTCTTTTGGCAGCAGCCAAATGTGATTCCTTTTGATTTGTGTCATATATAGCACAGACACATGTAGCAAACATAATATCAGGTCTACTCGCAGTTAAGTACATTAATGACCCATTAATTCCTCGATAATGAGTTACATCAACAGGTTTTCCTAAAATGTCCTCATCGAGTTTTGAATTAGAATCAAGAGCCATGGGTGTTTCCATGGGGGTACTGTTGACCATGTAAAATTTCTTCAACATGTCTCTAATATATTTTGACTGGTTGATTAAAATTCAATCACTCAGTTGTTTAACTTGTGGAAAAAATTTATTTCACCCATCATTCTCATTACAAATTTTTGGGACATTAAAAACGTGAACTTTTACAAAATTCAGTATTAGTAGAGCCAAATATTATATCATCTACATATCTCTGAATTACTATGATATCTGGACACTGACGTTTGATGAATACGGTAGTGTCCACTGCACCATTGTTGAAGCCACATTTTAAAAGAAAATTTGATAAGGCATCATACGAAGCTCGTGGTCCTTGTTTAGGGCCATACAGTGACTTGTCTAAAATATATACATGATCAGGCTTCGAAGGACCAGTAAATCCTTCGGGCAGTTATGTATATACTTCATCTGTTAACTCCTCAATCAAAAACGCAGTTTTTGCATCCATTTGATATATAGTGAAATTCTTATGAGCAGCAAATGCTAAAAACATTCTTATGGCCTATATTCGGGCAACGGGGGCAAATGTTTCATCGTAATCTATTCCCTCCTGCTGACTATATCATTTGGCCACGAGTCTTGCTTTGTTCCGAATTATGAAACCATGTTCATCTTTCTTGTTCTTGAAAATCCTCTTCGTGCTAATGATGGATTTGTCTTTAGGTCTTTCCACCAATCTCCAAACACTCAACCTCTCAAATTGATTGAGCTCCTATTGCATCGCTACTATCCAGTATGTATCCTGAAGAGCTTCCTTCACCGTGTTGGGTTCTATCTTGCTCAAAAAGTTTGAGAAGAGGCATTCATTTATTGTAGCTCATCGGGATTGTATGGAAGCAGAGGGATCACCAATGATGTTTTTAGGTTGGTGGTCCCTTGTCCATTTGAAAGAATGAGGATAAGGTTGCAGCTTGTCTTGATTGGGATTGAAGTCCAGGTAGGGTATACGGGGGATAGGTTCAGATGTTGATGGAATATCAACTGAATTAGGGGATTCAGAGTTTTGAGCATTCAAGGGAGTTTCTTGTACATCTGGAGCTTGAGATTGTTCTACACTTTAAGAAGGAATGTGTACATCAGTTGTTGAAATCTCTTTAGTATCTCTACAATAAGGTTGATGTGAATGACCTGAGACAATGACAAGATCTTCAGTAACCCTGTCAGGTACCAAAATAGGAACTTCAGGTTTGGTCTTATCAAAGTAGTCCTCATAAAAATTTTCGGACAATTTATTTGAATAACTCATATCCTCTTTCAGCTCCGGTGACTTCATAAAAGTCGTCTGTTTAGACTGGGTTCCTGAACTGGCATGTCCAGGAGCCATTTTGATGCCTTCATCAAATTTAACATTTATGCTTTCATTGGCGGTCTTGGTGCAATTGTTGTAGACTCTGAATGCCACTGATTCTTTTGAATATCCAATGAATATTCCTTCATCAGCTTTCTGATTAAATCTTCCCAAGTTGTCTTTATCGTTTAAGATAAACCCCCTACAACCAAAGCATGGAAAAATTTGATATAAGGAACTTGTTTATTTATTAGCTCATACGGAGTTTTACCGAATCTTTTATTAATTATCGATCTATTCTAGTGAAACACGTACTTGCTACTGCTTCAGCCCAGAGGAACAGCGACAGATTTGAATATCCTAGCATCGTCCTTTCAAATTCCACAAGCGTTCAGTTTCTTCTTCAAGTACGCCGTTTTGTTGTGGGGTACGAGCTACCAAAAATGGATGTGATATCCCAACAGAACTAAGAAACGTGTCTAGAGATTTGGTCTTAAATTATGTACCATTATCAGATCTAATGGTCTGGATAGAAAGCTGCAACTTGACTTGTATCTTGCGTATGAAGTCAATTATTATATACAGTAGCTTCAGACTTGGATCTCATGAAGAACACCCATGTGTATCTTGAATAATCATCAATGACCACCAACACATATTTCTTCTTATTGATGCTTTGTACCCACATAGGCCCACATAAATCCATATGAGGTAGATGTAATGGCCAAGTTGAAGAATGTTCGCCTTTTAATTTGTGTGAAACCCTCACCATCTTCCCTTTCTCACATGCAGCACCCAACTTCTCCTTTTTATATCGGAGAGTCGGTAGACCTTTTACTAAACCTTGTTTTAATTTGCACGGTTAGTTAGTTCTTTGAAGTTCAGATGAGACAGATGTTGATGCCATAACCAGGATTCTTTTGAAGATGCCTTTGACAATAGACAGACATCCTTCTTCAGATTAATATTTGTTAAGTCTATGGAATACAATATTGTTATCCTAGTTCTAGCTAGGATTTCCTTCGTTTCTCTAGATCTTATGCTACACTTATTCCCTTTAAAATTGACTTCCAACCCTTTGTCGCATAGTTAGCCAATGCTGAACAGATTGTGGCCATCACCATCTACATAGAATACCTTCTGAATGGTAATCTTATCGTATTCCAGACTTCCGTAGCCTCTGACCAAACAGAACTAATCGTTGCCGAATGTCACCGTCCCATAAAATTTGTCAACAAAATTCGTGAGGGTGTCTCGCTGTCGGGTCATATGTTTGGAACATCTGGAGTCAAGGTACCACACATGATTTACCTCTAAGATGAAGTAAAACGTGAGGTACCCACTTATAGTTGGGTACTTTTGATTTCGGTAAATCATGTGGCGTCACTTCAGGTAGAGAAACATATGATTTATTTGTTTTCGGAAACCACTTTTTAAAAGCCTTTTTGGGTTTCCAATTTTGTACAGTTCATTTTGGAACTGATTTTGAAATTTGTTTCTCTGGATCCCTTTTCAGTTTAAAATTTGGAACCTTGTTCTTTGCTACCCATACATACATATCAGAATATAGAATGATTTAACATTCAACGCATTAAATTTAGTAGTATTAAACGATAACTGTTCAGCATAAGAAAATTTTGAACAATGTTTAACAGTGGATTTATCAGACAGAATTCGCAACACAAGTAATCCTCTCGGTAATACTATTATCTTTCACTCAGCTCTCTTTTCTAAAACTTGTCTTTTTCTTTTCCACTTGCTACTTTCGCCATACTTGCTTCGATGTTCTTTTCACAGTATTATCTGAGATAACAGAAGAACAAGAATTATTCGATTTAGTATTAGCATTAATCTGTAAAACTTTCTAACCTTTAGAAGCATTCCTTTCTTTGCATTTGTAACCTTTGATGAAGATGATTCACCTTTTTCGAATTTAGGATTAACAAAAGAAACTTTTGCTTTCTCCTTTCTGTGGAAAACAGGTGATGGAACTGATTCAACCTTAGGATTTCTAAGTATTCTTTTAAAAATACTTACTGGTCCTTTAGGTTTATCAGTTTGTTTGTCATGAAGTGGTTTTATAAACTCGTCAATTTTGACAAACATTTCGTCCATATAGTTGAATTTAGAGTTCATATAAAGATCAAACACTTTTTCAGAATTAATACGTTCAGGTTGAATAGAAGAAATCTGATGTGGTTGACATTTGATTTCAGAATGATCTTTAAGTTTCATTTCCAAATTTTTAGTCACAGCCTGAAGCTTTTCATTTTCATTCTCAAAAGTTTTAATTTTCAATTAAAGATCTGAATTAATCTTCTCAAGAATTGAATTTGGAATGTATGGCTTTTGAGAGAAAGATGTATTTTTAGAAATATCTTTATTAGAATATGTCTGAATATGCTCTTCTGATTTACATGGATTTTGATAACTTTCATTAAGCTTGTTATAATCCAGAGTATTTTGCATTTTATCATTTCTCAACCTTTTCAGATCTTCACCTGATTCTATCTCATCTGATGCTTTTAAAAATACCATTTGAAATCCTAAATTCATGTATCTAGTATCATACAGAGTTAGTGAACACGAAATTGCTTTCGTTAGATACTTAGGATCATCACAACCAATTCCTGATTTTGAATTATAAAAATCGGTATCCTTTGGTTGATTCAGACGTATTGCCTGATTGTTTGACCTCTATTGAGAAATTCAGCTTCTAAATATTGATTTTCTCATACAGTTTTGTTCTTTTAACAAAGATAGAATTATGTTTTACAGAATAATTTACCGATTCTAATTCTCCTATTTAGTATTTCTGTTAAGTAAAAAATATTGTTACTCAGCTTTTGATTTTATAGTTGAATGCCATTGTATTTTTCTTCCATGTTTGACACTGATTGTAATGCAAATGCCTTATATTTGGAAAACTGTAACACTAAAACATCTTTGAGTCTTAATTTGTTTTCCAAAGAATGGACATTCTTTTTCTCGACTTTTAAAGATTTTTTGAAACGTTTCAGCAAATAAGCCATTTGAGCAAGTTCTTGTTCAAGCTCAAAGGAGTTACCTTCATTAGAGTCAGGATTAGAATGTACCTCTAGTGTCTCTAATTGGTCTGAGGCATCTAAATTTTACCATCATCCTCTTGCTCTTTCCTGCATCCAACATCTCCTGTAGCCATTAACGCCACATGTTTTTTCAATTCAGTTTCAGAATCAGAATCCTTTTTCTCTTCCTCTTCATCATTAGTCAATCCAACTCAGACTTCGTCATCTGTAATCAAACCTGATTCACTTCGCTCAGATTCATTGAATATTTCTGATTTTAGGCATATGTGGGCATCTTCATCCAGAATATCTTCATCTTAAGGCAGTTGAAGCCAGTGGTCATCCTTTGCCATCAAAGCCTTTCCAACCTTTTTTTTGTTTCGCCAGTAGAGCCTTACGAGTATAGTAATCTGAATTTCTGACTACTGGCTGTCTACATTCCATCTCAAAGTCTCCTGACTTACCACAGTTGTAACACTTCTGCTTATCTTCTTTCTTGGCAGACTTCTCAGGCTTCTCATATTTTTCAAACTTCTTACAACTGCTTTCTCCAGACTTTTCATATTTTTCTCTTTTCTAATACTTTCTGGATCCTGTCTTTTATCGCATTTTATTATTTTTTAGTTTGCGATAGAATTTCTTCTAAAATACCTTCGTCGGGTCTGGCATCTGCTTCTTTAATTCCTCTATCTCTGAGTCTACAGATGAATCTGTTCATTCTGATTCATGTGTACTGCTTTTAACAACTCGCTTCTCCTTTTTCAGCTTGTACTTATACTTTTTGTCTGCAATGAGAGCCAATGGATCAAACGTTGATTTCTCAGCTTGCTTCTTTCAAGATACTTTTCTTAAAACAACTTCTTGATAGTTGTTTATGTTCTCAAACACCGTATGGAAATCCATGTCATCTAATATGCCTTTGTCTTTTGCATTATCATTGTGTATTTGTCCCTCCATTGCACATACTCTCCTCTGTAAAGGATTAGAGGTTTGGTTTCGGAACCCATGGCTAGTGCGTCTTTGGACATTGTGCATTGTTTATACTAAATCTTCCAAGATCTTGTTATGGAATTCTTAGTGATTTTGAATGAACACTGGATGAATGACCAAACTCGAAATAAGAATGATCAAACTGTAAGGTCCAACCCTCTCGGATCTATCAAGGCGTGACGATGTCAAACGAGTGCGGAATCCTCGTTAAACGTTAACGGATCTATCAAAAACACACACATGGGAAACACGGAGCCAAACACGATGCTAGCCGAACAAGTATCGATCCCACAAGATGTATCACTCCTTTGATCGCTCTAAAACTCTCTCAAATCGTTTGAAAACTAAATTCTACGAATTCTGAAAGTGTTAATGAATTTTCAAACATAAGTTCATGATATAACCCTTAAGTTCGTGCGTGGCCCAAGCCCACGAACTTATAATTTCAACCTATGCAGATAAGATGAACTAATCAGGGCTAAGTTCGTATGAATTTATGAGCCATAACTTCATACCCTATGAACTTATTCTCATAAGTTCATACCCCATGAACTTATCACCATAAGTTCATACCTCTTGTGGGGTCGATACTTGTTCGGCTAGCATCGTGTTCGGCTCCCTGTTTCACATGTGTCTGTTTTTGATCGACCCGTTAACGTTAAACGAGGATTCCACACTCGTTTGACATCGTCACGTCTTGATAGATCCGAGAGTTGTTGAACTTACAAGTGGTATTTGAGCTTTTCTTGAGTGTTCTTTGTGTTCTTCACGTTTCGTTGAACATTCAAAGGTTTCTTGGCGTTTTTCCGGATAAACCACAAGTTTCTCGAAGTTTCTACATTGATTTAAACAGTTTTTCTCGTCCGTAGTCTTCTTTGTTCATTTATTCAGTGGGATTCATCCTTTTTAGCCTTAAAAACGTTGAATTAATATGAGTTTTTGAAAAAATCGAATCTTTGGTTCGTTCACGAACTTGCGGCGCACGAAGTTAGTACGAAATTGGGGCATCATGAACGTGTCAGTGATACGCTCCCTCACCAACTTGCGGTGCACAAACTTGTTAGCTTTCAGGGTTTCACGAACCTATCAGGGTTAGGGATCCACGAACTTAACTTGCTAAGTTCGTAGTGTAAGGTCACCTCAGTAACGGATCTAATATTGACGCGACGCTTTCCAACAAGTGCGGAATCCTCGATAATGGCTTAACAGATCGATCACGCATGGAAACCGGAGACTAACACAATGGTAACCGATACAACGAACGACCCGACATGGCATATTTCTCCGAAAGACTCTCTGAAATCAACTCTAGCTCGCACGTGAACTAATACAAGCTCTGAAAACGAATTTCTCTAAAAGTCTGGTAATAAAACGGATTAACACATAATTATAGGATTTGGTTTGACCTTAACAGATTAAGTTCGTTTAGGTCCAAGCCCACAAACATGTCCAATACCGTACGAACTTAGCTTCACTAAGTTCAGGGGGTATGGATAAGTTCGAACCCTAGCCTTTGAACTTATTCTAGAAGTTATCTTTGAACTTATCATGCAATGTAAGCATCATACACAATCATGATAAAACATATATAACTTGTATTAATAAAGCCTTCAACTATTACACATGACTATCTATTACATACGTAGACTGCTATCGTCACACAGGGTGTACCAACAGACTCCCTCTTGACGATAGCTTCTAATTAGATATTCATTAACCTGTAGAACATAAGACCTTTTGGTTGTACATCTAAGTTAGTTACACATATGACTTTTTCTTGATTATTTTATTAGCTTTTAGGAGTTCCTTCATTTATTATGCTTACGAACACATCAGAAAAGAATGTGTATATTACTTAGATTTTATGGTGCATTATGTGTGAAAGCTTAACACTTAGAGTTTGTTGGACTGTGCTAATTTTCATCGCTTTGAACCTATGACTCTAAGACTTATCTCATTTTTTAATATTCTCTTTTTTTTTTTTTGAAATTTTTATAGTTTTCTCTCTCTTTTTTTTGTTTTTCATTTTTCAATAAAATACACTAAGGTCAAGTTAATCTACAATACGCATGCCATTTAGTTGAACTAATAATTCAAAGCGTGACCTGTCAAATGCTTTTGTAAAGAGATCCGCATTTTTGTCTTCCGTTGAAACTTTTACCAGTTTTATCAAGTTCTTTTCAGCCAAATCATGTATAAAATGATGTCTTATGACTTTGTGCTTAGTCTTACTGTGATTAACTAGATTGTTTGTTATAGCAATACTTGATTGTTTGTCTATCCTAATGGGGGTATGAGTATAAGTCAAACCATAATCCCGCAATTATTGTTGAATCCACATAACATGTGAACAGCAACTACAAGCAGCTACATACTCGGCCTCGCACGTTGATACGGCTACTGAAGTTTGTTTCTTGCATTGTCAGGATACGAGCCTCCCTCCAAGGAACTGACAACCTCCAGTCGTTGATTTCCGGTTCAAGCTACATCCTCCATACTCTGAATCCGTGTACGCCCCTCCAAATCCAGATCTCCATCAGCATGATACCAAAGTCCTAGATTCAGTTTCGACTTCAGGTATCTCAGAATCCGCTTCACGTCTTTCATATGCATTTCGTTCAGATTAGCTTGAAACATGGCACAAGTACACACAGCAAACATTATGTTAGGTTTAGAAGCAGTTAAATACATAAGTGACCCGATCATGGCCTGATATAAAGTCGGATCCAGATCAGTATCACTATTAGTACCTGGTCCAAGTTATGATTTACTTGAATCGGAGTACTGAAATGCGCAGTCATCTTTGTTCCTTCCATCCCGAAGCGCTCCAAAATGTCATAGATATACTTCGTCTGATTAATAAACATTCCTTCTTTCCTTTGTTAAACATGTAAACCGATAAAAAAGTTTAGCTCTCCCATAGCACTCAGCTCAAACTTCGACTTCATAACTTTTTCAAAATCCTTGCACATTTGCTCGTTTGACGACCCGAAGATGATGTCGTCCACGTACACTTGTACCATAATGGAATCTCCACCTTTCGTTTTCACGAATAGTGTACTATCAATTCTCCCTCTCTCAAACCCATTGTCTAAGAGGTGAGTTGACAGTGTCTCATACCAAGCCCTAGGTGCCTGATGCAATCCATACAGAGCCTTATCAAGTCGTTATACTCTGTCGGAATACTTGGGATCAGTAAACCCTAGCGGTTGCTTGACATACACAAATTCCTTCACCTTTCCGTACAAGAATGCATACTTGACGTCGAGTTGATATACCTTAAACCCTTTGAAGGACGCGAAAGCTAGAAACATTCGAATCGCTTCAAGCCTCGGCACTGGTGCAAACAATTAATTATAATCTATTCCCTCTTCCTGGTTGAACCCTTTTACCATGACTCTTGCCTTGTTACGAATAATTATGCCTCGATCATCCCGTTTGCACTTAAAGACCCATTTGGTCACTATAGCAACTTCTCCTCAAGGCAACGGCACTAACTCCCACACTTCAAGCTTAAACCCAAGAATTGTCTTTCAGAGCCATTTGCACATTCTTTGGCTCTACTTGTGAGATAAAACACGAGTATAAACACGTGTGAAACGCCTTGGAGTCGTTGATCATCGATAACAATACTGTGTTATTATTCACACCACTCCTTGTTTTCAAACCAGCATGTGGATTTCCTAAGATACTCTCAATTGGATGATCCTTGTTTATCCTCGGTGTCTCAATCTCATCGACTTGAAGATTATCTCCCATGTTCGATCCTATTTCACCAATTGGGGGTATGACTTCAGACGGAGTAACTTCTTCCTCATGATCACTATCTTCGGAGGTAGAATCACTTGTCTGATTCTCATTCGTAGGTAATTTAGGTTCATTATCGGCAGGAGACACATCTTCTATCGTTGTAAGCTCAGATATTGATGGAATGCTTGATCTTGGAAAACCTCTACACTCGTCCTTGAGATTCAAAGATGAGAAGTCATTTTCCATAGAACCTGCATTTCCACTAAACGACATGTTAAATGATTCAAACATAGAGTCATAATCAAATAACCATTCAGGATCAGTTTGGGGTTCATGTGAATAACTTGTTACGTCAATGTTAAACACAATTTCAACCATACCATTTGTTTTGTTAAAAACCCTCTTGTTTGGTGAATTAGGAACATAACCTATGAAGTATCCTTCGTCAGCCTTTCCACCAACCTTCGGTTGATGTTTTGTTTTCAACAAAGTACATGGTACCCCAAACGGTTCAAAGCCAGTCAAATTTGGTGGTATTTTATTCCGAACTTCATAACAAGTTTTGTTCATTTGACAGTAAGGACCCAGTTTAAAACATGACACACGGCATTCAATGCCTCCCCCAAAACATGGTAGGAGGCTTTGAATCCAAGAGCATGGTCCTTGCTGCCTTAATCAAAGTCCTGTTCGTTCGTTCTGCCACCCCAGTTTGTTGTGGCTCATAAGGTGCACTAAATTGATGCACAATGCCTTTACCTAGACAATATACACCAATTACTACATTCTTAAATTCTATTCCGTTATCACTCCTGATATGTTTTATCCTTGACCCATATGAGTTCTCGACTTGGTCTAGGAACCTAATCAGCGTGCCTGCTGTTTCATCCTTTGTACCTAAACAGAAATCCCAAGAGAAACATGAGTAATCATCAGTAACAACTAAACAAAACCAACTACCACTTATTCTCCTTTTGTAGATTGGATCGAAGAGATCCATATGCAGCAAATCGAAGGTGGAAGCGATCGAGTTCTGAGTCTTCGGTTTGCGTGACTTCTTATGTTGCTTTCCCCTTTTGCACGGTACACAATTATCCTCAAACTGAAAACTCTTCAGTGGAACACCTTGCACCAGACCATTTTTCTTGATGTAGTTCAATTTCCATAGGTGCAATTGTGTCATACGTCTGTGCCACAGTATTGATTCGGATTCTGAAGCTTTAGATAGTAGACAAATTGTTCCCATCGATGAGTCTGATACATTCATGTCCATCATGTACAGATCATTCACCATTGGGGCTCTCATCATGATCCACTCTTCAGGTATCTTGTGTCCTGGCTTCAGCACTAACGCATCATTTTCAGTAAAAATAACAGATGTCTTCTTATCACAGATCTGAGAGACACAAATGAGATTGTGATCAAGTTTATCGACATGGTAAAGTTGATCAACTGTGATTGTCCCATTAGTGACCACTTCTGTTGAATTGATATTTCCTCCCTTGTTCCCGGCAAATGACACAAATCCCTTGTTCCCTCCTTTGAAGATTGTCAGCAGACTCTTTTCCCCAGTCATGTGACGAGAGCAACCACTGTCGAGGAACCACTTGTTGTTAAGAACTGTAGTTAGCTCCTGCAAAATCACGAGGAACCCAAGCCATGAGTAACTTGGTAATACCATTCTCATCCACATACTTGAAGTCCTTCAAATACCCATCTCTCCATTCAGGTGACCTGGGTTTTTTTATTAAGAACTTGTTGTGGTGTTGAGTGATTAACATTCACTCTTGGCGTTTGGGCTGTCATTTGCAGTTGAGCCCTAGACTAGATTCTATTATAGTGCATTTCGTTGTTATATCCCTTGGCTTTACCTGGTGTCTGTTGTCTATTATGGGTATGTGACCTAACTGGAGTGTAAGTCATCCTAGGTGTTGTACTTCTATAGCCTTGTTCTGGTCCTGACCTACATTGACTAGGGACTCTATTTGGTGAATTAGTCCTAGTGACTTCATTCTGTCTGACCGACACCGGTATTTGTTTAGCAGCTACCCTGGATGTTGCATTCAAGTTCTTCTCAGTATGTTGAGAACTACTTGTGCTAGCAATACAAGGTACTGGTTTTGAGGCTGGTTGGTCTTGCTTTCTTACTGTAGGTGTGGAATCTACTTTCTTATAAGGACAGCTAGACACAATGTGACCTTTCACATGACATCTAAACAATGACATCTTATCAATCACCTTCTTATAAATAACCTTTGATATAGGTGTCTCACTAGTGTCATTTTCTTTTGATTCAACTATATAGTTCACTCCATTTTGTTGATTATCACTTACAGTTTTAGCTTCTACTAGTTTAGTGTCACTAGTAGGCTGCATAAACTTGACTTTCTTATCTTAGGGGTTGTGGTAGACACCTTAGTTGAATTTTATTTTTTAGGTTCAGTTACTGTTGCTACCTACGAATCAACCGTTTTAGTGGTTGTATCCTGAGGATGGGGCACTTACTTGTTGTTGAACGGTGGAGGACTCTCCTAATAACCTAGGCCTACAGGTTTCTTAGACTGCCATGAGCTTCTAAGAACTTTCCTAGATTTAGGGATGAGTTCCTAAACTTTTCATGCTTGCAAATGTGCTAGCTCTACATCTTTAAGGGTGAGTTCTTTGGTCAAAGATACGACATGCTCGTACATGAGTTCTAACCTAACACATTGTTCACTTTACTTGTCTTTTACAACTATCACATCCTGGGCATCTACTTTCATCTTGTTCCTTAAATCCTCCTTAATATCTAGAAGAGTAGCATTACCAGATTTTAATGATTGGACCTGAGCTGTTAAGGTGTTATGTGTATCTAGTACAAGATTTAATCTATCATTTAAAGTAGCACTTAAAACCCATAAATCATGGAATGTAGAAAAGTTTAGAGTTACCTTTTTGCGGTCCGATTCCACATTAGCCATTTGAGCTGCAAACTCCAGAATGGTTTGCTCCTCTGACTTTTCCACCAAAAAAGAACTTGTATCTGCCTTGTAAGGTCTACCACTACGAGATCTATCTAGACGCGGAGCCGTCAACGAGTGCGGAATCCTCGTTAACGGGTAGACGGAAACAACTCTCAACTACGAAACACGGAGACTATCAGAGGCTGAACGAACGACACACGAACGATCCTACGAACTAATTCTCTCCGAAACGGCACTAACGCTGATGATAAACGCGAGATCGCTTTATGCTTAATACCTCACGAATTCTGCAAAAAGTTTGATAATTTCTCGAGTCTATCCCTAATTATAGACCCTGATTCGATTCTGTTATGGGCCAAACTTGAATTTGGCCCAAGGCCCATTCGAGTTTGTCCATAAAGACACTCTCGAATCTCGTCTCATTCGAATCTATGGCTACATTCGAATCTATCACAGATTCGAATACCAAGCCTTATATAATTCGAATCTAACTAATTTACTTAAACACCTAAGTGTTGAAACTTATGTTATTACCTTATGATTGATTTTATCTTTTTACTTTATGTTTGAACTTCTTGTAATACGTTACATCAAGTTCAAACATACAAACACTAATAAATATCAACCATATATAAACATATATAACAAACACTTTCTAAATCACAATGTAAGATCACTTAGACTGCTATCGTCACACAGGATGTACCAACATGCCTGCTGGGTGTCCTTTGCTTCTTCTTTAGCTCTGTCCCCCCCCCCCCCCCCCCCACCCCGGTCTCAGTTACCTCAGCCATAAAGGCTCTGGCATTCGACTCCGGATGAGTGCTCCAATCATATGTGTCATCTAGCTGTCTGTTGGATGACACATTTGTTAATAGACCAGTTATGGCTGCTTGATTTCCATAACCACTATAGGGTTGTCTCGCTTCGTTCTGATTCTGATAATTTTCCGCTTTTGGTCGTTGACCTTCTCTGGCAGAGTGTCCCAATCCTTGACAATTGTAGCACTTTACTTTGTCTTGTCGAAACCAACGTTGTTGCTTACAATGAAATACCTTCCAGTCCTCTTCATAAATCTCTTGACCCTTTGAGTCACCATTGCCAGTTTCCATTGTAGGTCCATCTGTTCCAAGTCGTCGGGATCTACTTGATAGTTGTCCTCCTCCCACAGAGCTGGATCATTTATTTTACCTTGAACGCGAATGCCGTAAGCCGCAACAAACAAAGCTAGAAGAATTAGATGATCATCAACTGATTTTGCGCTCATAGGAATCTTAGTATACCCTTGAGAAGTAGACGCTGAGTGTTGTGGTTTTTCTTCTGGTTTGGAAAACCTTAAGAATGCCCTATCACTAGAATCCTCTGACTCAACTGGTATAGGCTCTTCTCCCTAGAAAAATGATGTGGCCCCCGACTTCAGTTGACTAGAAGTTGACGACATTGATTTCCGAAAGTACTTCTCTGGATCTTCAACTTGATCAAATTCTCGTTCCTTCTTCTGTAACTTGAAGTTGTATGCCCTCAACGTTCCAATAACCCATTAAAGAGTGAGAGTCTCAAACTACTCTTCATCATGCTTTATTAGCGTTGTGTACATATCCACTTAGCCGGTAAAGCATCCAGAAGCTTTTCTATCTTCTCTGTCTCTTGATACTCAACACTGTGATTGTCATGTTCAGTTAGAAAATGATAGAATCTAGTAATCGTCTCATCTAACGTCTCATTCTTTAGTGCTTTGCAGATTGTTGCTTCAGCATTTCTGTTCTACCCTTGCGTACCGCTTCTCTAGAGCGTCCCAAAGCTCTTTAGAAGTCCTGTGATTTCTTAGTGTGTGTAGGATCTCCTGAGGTAGTGCCATTCTGATTGACGAGAAAGCTCGGTTTTCGGCCTCATAAATTTTCTTGTCGTCGTCTTTCATGTTCTGAGACGTCAAGAATCTTAATCGGCCTTCAAGCTCTTGCGTAGGAGGAACATATCCCTCATGAATGCATATCCACATACAGATGTCGTTGAATCTTGAAAAGTCAGCAAACCTACCCTTCCACCAGTAGTAATCTTCCAACTTCATTAGCTTGGGTGGAGGATTGGCTTTGCCAACCTCAGGGTCCATTTCTAGAAATTTGTGTATACTCGACATGCTTTAAAAACTTTTTTGTTTTCGAACTTAAATTATTTAATCGCAAAATGAATTTAAAGTAAATCCTTTGAACTTATCTAAGTTCGAATAATTTTAAACTTAAATTTGTTTTGAAAATTAAATTTGAAATGTTTAAGTTTTAACTCAACAAGTTCGAAAGTATGCAAGTTCGAGAAACCCTAGATGTTCTGACAAATTCGAACCAAATCAAGTTCGAGAAACCGTACAAACTTCTGACAAGTTCGAATCAGCACAAGTTCGAATCCCAACTAAGTTCTAATCGCAACAAGTTCGAAACCTCTGACAACTTCGAATGCTCTGGCAAATTCAAAATCCAGTTAAATTCGAAGAAACCCTATAATAACTTCGAGCGGAGCGTATTCTGACAAGTTCGAAGAACCTTAATACACCTCTTAAATTTGAGCGCCGCATGTTCGAGAAACGACAAAAAAATTGATTTTTTTCAAGATTTCAGACTAAACCAATGCTTTTAATATTAAAAACACTTATTCGACTGAAAAAGTGAACTACTATGAATTTATTTCCATAGCCTTGCTTGTAGAACTATAAAAAACCTTCGAAAACAGTGATTTATCCGGTAAAAACGGCAAGAAACCAAGAATGCTCGTTGAAACACGAAGAGCGCGAAGAACACTCGAATGTCTTTGATACCACTTGTAAGGTTAACTCAGTCACGGATCTAATCTTGACGCGACACCTTCCAACGAGTGCGGAATCCTCGTTAGTGGCTTAACGGATCGATCACGCATGCAAACCGGAGTCTAACACAATGATAGCCGATACAACGAACGAGCTGACATGGTGTATTTCTCCGAAAGACTCTCTGAAATCAACTCTAGCTCGCACGTGCACTAATACAAGCTCTGAAAACGATTTTCTCCAAAAGTCTGGTAATAAAATGGATTAACACATAATTATATGATTAGGTTCGAACTTAACAGATTAAGTTCGTTTAGGCCCAAGCCCACGAACTTTTCCAATACCCTAGGAACTTAGCTTCACTATGTTCGTCTGGGTAGGGATAAGTTCGAACCCTAGCCTTTGACTTATTCTAGAACTTATCTTTGAACTTATTCTATGACTTATCTTAGAACTTATCACGCAAATGTAAACATCATAGACAATCATGATCAAACATATATAACTTGTATTAATAAAGCCTTCAACTATTACAGATGACTATCTATTAAATACCTAGACTGCTATCATCACACAGGGGGTACCAACAAGTACGAACCTGTCTCACATACTAGTCAGATACGAATTATTAGATACGCACCAGGGATTCACGACGGTAGTTTCCACGAACCAAATTCCAAACGAATTTAATTTGGTAAAATGAATTTAATTAAATTCGTATGAACTTAACATAAGTCTGTACGAACTTGTTTCAAATTTATTTTAAAAATTAACTAATTAAGTTCGTGAACAAAAAGTTTTCGAGAATGTGAAGTCTACACAGGTTCTTGGAAATGGATCACGAGGTTGGCAAATCCAATTCCCCACCAAAGATTATTAAGATTGAAGACTACTACTGGTGGAAGGATAAGTGTGCAGACTTCGCATGGTTTAACAATATGCGCATGTGGACATTTAACGATAAAGGGTATGTTCCCCATACTCTGAAGCTCGAGGGCAGGATGAAATTTCTACCCTATCAACAAATGAAAGATGAGGATACGACAATTTATGAAGCTGAAAATCGAGCTCTGTCTTCAATTAAAATGGATTTACCTTTGGAGATTCTGCATAATTTTAAACATCACCAAACCTGTAAAGAACTCTGGGAGGCTTTCGAGAAGAGGTATGAGGGAAATCTAAGGGGTAGGAAGGGGAGAACTGAATTGTTGAAACAACAGTTTGCAATCTTTAAGGGTCTGAAGAAAGAAAATTTAGATGAGGTAATCACAAGGTTCTATCATTTTCTGACCGAGCTGGATAATCACAGAGTTGATTATTAAGAATTGAAAAAGATTGACAAATTTCTAGATGCGTTGCCGCCAAAATGGGAGATGTACACTGCTCTGATCAAGAATGATCAAGAGAAGTTGGACACACTCACTCTTGAAGAAGTTATTAGGTCACTGAGAGCTTATAACTTCACTATACAGAAGAAGGAGATGGAATACGATCAGGTACAAGATCCTGAAATGTACTTCGGTAAATCTAAGCCATCAACTTCTAGTGTACCTAAGTCTGGAGCTACAAATTCTATTCTAGAGAAGAAGAAGGCATACCAGTAGAAGCAGAAGAATGAAATGGTAGGGCCTTTCTAGGGTTTTCAAAACCAGATGACCAACCACAAAGCTCAGGAAAATCAGCTCAGGGATACACAAAAATGCCAATGAGTGCTAAAACTGTAGAGGTGCAACTTAAGTTTCTAGCATCGTTTATAGCAATTTACGGGAACTGTATTCAGGATAGATCAATGATCCGACACTATGGGTGGAAGACTATGATCAAGTTGATCCCGATGCTCTAGAGTAGATGGACCTTCAAAGGCAACTAGGCATAGTCACACAGAGAGTGATGAGGTTCATGAAAAGAACTGGAAGAAATCTTTGTGTGAACAATGTATGTTTTGATAAGTCGAAAGTCAAGTGTTACAACTGTCAGGGTTAAGGACACTATGTGAGAGAGTGTCAAAAACCCAAGATGGATAATTATCAGAACTCGGGACGTCAGACAGCTACCGGTTCTTGGAATCCGGCGTCAGTGGCTGGTTTACTGACAAACGTATCGTCTAACAAACAGATAGATGGTAGATATGATTGGAATTCACATCTTGAGACAAACACTAGAGCCTTCATAGCTGAAGTACTATAACAGAATTATCATAATGAAATGTACTATAACAGAAATTATTCTAGGGCTGAACAACAAAGACCATATCAAAGCCCTAGAGTGGATGTTAATCACTCAAATCCATAACTTGTTCCTGATTAAAAACCTAAGTCACCTGAAAGGAGAGATGAGAATTGTATTACCAAGTCAGTCATGGCTTGTGTTCCCCGTGACAACTAATTTTTTTTTTCATGTGCAGCAGTTAACTACAGGACTAAACAACAAGTGGTGTGTAGATAGTGGTTGCTCTCGACACATGACTGGGGAGAGAAGTCTACTAACAGACTTCTAACGCGAGTATTAGGGATTTGTCTCATTTGCTGGGAATAAAGGAGGCGATATCACTGGATTAGGAACAGTCACTAGTCGGAAAATCACACTCGAGCAAGTCTACTGTCAGCTTCAATACTCTTTAATTAAAAGGAAGCGCTAGTGCTATATCTTGGATTTAGGATTCCTGAAGAGTGGATAATGTTGGTACATCTGATGTGATGACAGCAGTCTAGTTTTGTTATTGATATCATGATTGTGTATGATGTTTACATTTGCATGGTAAGTTCTAGACTATCATAATAAGTTCTAGATTAAGTTCTAGAATAAGTTCTCGAAATGAGTTCTAGAATAAGTTCTAGATTAATTCTAGAGTAAGTTCTAGAAATAAGTTCTGGAATAAGTTCTAGAA
Source organism: Centrapalus pauciflorus (assembly GCA_020465985.1). Classification (NCBI taxonomy): domain Eukaryota; kingdom Viridiplantae; phylum Streptophyta; class Magnoliopsida; order Asterales; family Asteraceae; genus Centrapalus; species Centrapalus pauciflorus. The sequence goes on from JAANYP010000379.1 coordinate 126,028, forward strand.
TAAGTTCTAGATAAAGTTCTAGAATAAGTTCTAGAATAAGTTCAAAGATAAGTTCAAGAGGAGCGTCTAGACATTCGTGAGGAGCGTCTTCACGAACTTATCGGCAATATAATGAACTTATCTTTGTGAATTCAGTGATCTTTGACGGCTCAAAGGTTCTGTCGAACTTGAGATCAAACAGAGCATCCGGGTGAACAAGTCTTTGCAGAAATTAACGTCCGGGCGATTATGAACTTGCAGAGAGATATCGGTGTGTTCTTGAAGAGAATCACGTGTCGGGACGTTCGGGTTTACGTCTATCATCGTGTGTGTCTCCGTGTTTTGCATGTGTGATCGGTCCGTTAAACCGCTAACAAGGATTCCGCACTCGTTGGACGGCGTCGCGTCAAGATTGGATACGTAGGTAGGTGACCTTACAAGTGGTATGAGAGCCATAAGGGTGTTCATCGTGTTCTTCGCGTTCATCTTAAACATTCTTGGTTTCTTGTCGCTTGTGATGGAAAAATCACATTTTTCATAAGTTTTTCGAGTTACACAAGCAAAGTAATGGAGAAATATTTTTATTGCTTCAGTTTTTTAGTCGAAATCATTGTTTTTTGTCTTAAAAACATTGGTTTAATCTGAAAACTTGAAAAAATCAAATTTTTGCCGTTTCTCAAACTTGCGGTGCTCGAACATAGTGGGTATTAAGGTTCATTCGAACTTGTCAGAAATACGCCCCTCTCGAACTTAATTTAGGGCTTCCCTCGAATTTGGCAGAAATTCGAACTTGATATCATCGAATTTGTCAGATTTTGAACTTCTAAGAAATTAAGTACTATTCGAACTTGTCAGTGGTTCGAACTTGTCAGTCAGTCGAAATGTTGATCTCGAACTTACATAAATTCGAATTTGATTTCAAACGAGTTTAAGATTAAATTAATTTGAACTTACCTTAGTTCAAAGAAATTTATATTAAATTGTAGGTCTACACACTAAGAATCTATCTAGACGCGAGACCGTCAACGAGTGCGGAATCCTCGTTAACGGGTTGACGGAAACAACTCTCACTCGGAACACAGAGACTATCAACGAGCTGTACGAACTAACAAGAACGCACCTACTGGAAGATTCTCTCCGAAAGAACACTCAATTAGCTGATAAACTCGAGATCACCTATTTGCTTAATCCCTCACGAATTCTGCAAAAGTCACTTAATAATTCGAGTCTATCCCTAATTATAGATGACCATTCGAGTCTGCCATGGGCCAAAATCGAATCAGGCCCAAGGCCCATTCGAGTTTGTCCCCTGGACACTTCCGAATCTACCTTATGAAGTACATTCGAATCTGCCTAGGAACACATTCGAATCTGTCATAGATTCGAATGCCAAACCTTATAGAATTCGAATTTACTCTTTCACATATTAAACTTAGTATTGAAACTTATGTTTTCAACTTATGCTTGAATTTATCTTTGAACTTTATGTTTGAACTTCTTGTAATACGTTACATCAAGTCAAAACATACAATCAATAACTATCAAACATATATAAACATATATATCAAACACTCGTTAATTCCAAATACTTTGAATATAACTTCTACCAAAATCTCAGAAAACTTAGACTGCTATCGTCACACAGGGTGTACCAACAGACTCCCCCTTGACGATAGCTTCTAACTATTTACATCTTGAGTAAGTACTAGAGCTATATATACTACTACCTGTGTATATACCTGCATCTATACATACTCTGACAACTTTTAGGAACTTTCTGGCTTCAGATCTCCATCCTTCATGAAAGAAGATATGCTGGCCATGAAGCTTCTTCAGATCGTCCTTTGACAGATTTATCAGATGCAGTGGATCATGCACTCTCAAAATAACTTTGTCGTCTTGATCCTCCATGATAGCTTCAGCAGTTTCATTATCAATGTACCACCACTTCATGTTGCTCAAAATATCTTGAGGCATCTTCTTCATTGGCACCTTTCTTAAGCATTTGACAGGTTTGTAAACTATTTTCGCCCATGGTCGTCCTGTATGAGGATCTATTCTTGAAGTATCCTCTACTCTTTTTCCAGACCTCGGTTGGAGTCTCTCAAACCTCCCAGATCTCCCCTCTCGTCTGATTATCTTAGCGATCACTTCAGCATAGGGATCATTTCCGATATTGATCAGCTCTTTCCAGGCTAACTCCTTCACCTCTACCTTCGGCAATGTATTGAACACTTTAAGCTTGCTCCTCAGGTACTGGAGACCATCTCTTCTCTTTAGAATAAAAAGCTGCAGTTCCCTGTCGAAGAACCAGCTAATAATACCTCCCGAGAAGTTTCCTGCACCTGGAATCCTCAAATTCTTCTTTATCTTTGGCTCAGTTTTCTTCTCTTCCTTGCGGAACCATAGATTTAACAATTCAGCTCTGCTAGGCTCTCTTTCAGCCTCCTCCAGTTCTGAATCATCTACTGAGGCCAATTTGACTTCATCAATATCTATTACATGTTGATTACTTTGTTCATATTGTTCTGTGACAGGCTGTGATTGAATGATTACTTCATTTACATTGTCGTCTTCATCTATCACAACCTCATCATCAGACTTCCACTCAGCAATATCATCTGGAACAAACTCTCCTTCTTCTAGATCTTCTATATCATCTTCAAAATCGAATTCAAGGTCTAGAGGAGCTTCATCGATGTCCATCAATGCTTGTATTATCTCCCGTACTTCAGATTCTGAAGCTTTTGAGGAACTGGCCTCTCCTCATACAGCTCCCGACTGACCTGGCTCCCCCTGAGTTTCAACATGCTGAGCAGTCAAAAAATCTACTGGCTTATCTCTTTGCGCACTAGGATAATTGCCATCATTATCATCATCCCTGGGCAGCTCTATTTGATCTCGGCAGCTTGTCTCCCCCTGAGCCTTTAGATTTTGCATTAATTGCTCAATCAGGGAGCGCATCGATCTTATTTCGGCTGCTTGATCAGCTACAAAGGTTTTCAGCTCCAAGTTATCTTCCTGAACCTTATCCACAATCTTCTTCAGCTCGGCATTCTCGATATCTGGATTGGCGTTATGCTTTTGTATTTCACCGAGAGCCGTTGTCAACCCAAAGATTTGAATTTGTTGGAAGTCAACTCTGCTCTTTAGTTCCAAAAACCTTTGATTCTCTGCGTAGGTGGATGAGGTGGATGGAATGGATTGTATTGGGTTCGGAATGATTGGTGATGGGATGTATGGTTCAACAGGTGGTGGTGATGGTGGAATGGTAGATTGAGTAGGTGGAGGTTGAGATATTTCAGGCTGTGCAGCTGAAGCTGAGGTAGCTCCATGCATAAAACGATGACGTTTAGCCCTTTGCCTTGTCAATAAAGGAGCAACTTCTTCTTCCTCAAAATCAGAGTCATCAGACTCCCGTGATGCTCGTCGCCGTGAAGCTTCTTCAGTCACCACTATCCTCGATCCATAGGTTCCTATCTGGCCAGATGGTTCTGCAGTGACAGACTCTGGAACTTCAACCTCTATCTCTTCCATATCTTCAGATCCTGTAGCTGACGTAGACTTGTCATCAGCTGCTCGCTCAGGTTGATATTCATCAATTTGTCTAAACACATCAATCTCTCCTTCTGGAGGTTCCAGAAGTTGATCAACAAGCTCAGCTGTTATCTGTTCATTAGCATTAGGCCCAGATGCATAGATTTCCTCCAATGTTTGTTCTATCTGATCAGATTCGGGTGGTGCACTTGAAGGCCCTGCCTCTTGTGCTTCTTGAGGTTGACTCGTAGAAGGCCTAGTTGCCTGAGTTTGACTTGCTGAAGATCTTTGGCGTCTCCTCTGTTGCTGAGGGCGCGGTTGTTGCTGTTGTTGTGGTGGCTGTTGATGCTGAACTTCCACCTCACCTGCCCAATTGGCATCATCAGGTGCTACAAAGTTCCGGTCTATTACAGCCCCAAACAAAGGTCGCTCTACCGGGACTGCTAGCCTTCCTCTATGAGCAGAGCAATCAACAAAAATCCTCTTATCAATAACCGCTACACTTTGAATGTCATTAAGTTGCGGCAAATTGGGCAAGAAGTGCCTGATGAGCATCATCACAAAGCGAGGATAAAGAAGAAATCTTTCCCTCTCCGGAGCCGTTATCTGTTGAACGAACTCGGAGAAAAACATCTCTGAAAAACTGAAACTCCGATTATAAACCAGTGCGATAATCCCTGAATGGATCTTCGATACAATACAATCAAATCCCGCTTTCTTCGCCGCAAAGCATACCATGAACACGTGAGCCAGAAATATCCATTGCCCAATAAGTCCACTCTTCATATAGGATGCCTTAGTAACATCCAAACTATATTCCATCCTCACAAAGGCAGCTTGCCTAACACTTAACGGGAAATCTATAGGTCCATTTTCTTGCTCCTGAGTTCCCAGTTGCAGACCTTGACGTAACATGTCAGCAGAAAATACCAACGGCTGTCTAGCTATCCTTGTCCTTAGAACTGTCAGAGTGACAGTGCAATCCACTTGCAGATGTTTATAAAATTGGCGTACATAAGGAATGACTATTTGTATGTTATGAGACAGTGCAAATGAAATTCTGGACTCCACCAAGAAATCCACCATCTGGCGGAAACCCTGCGCTTCAGGGATATTATGGTCAGGGGGAATGACCATATTATGCTTTGGAACAAACACTCTATCCGCCATGTCTGCACAATAGATAAAATATTAGAATTATTAAAAATGAATAAACTTGATTAAATTCAAATTTGTTTTATTTTGAACATGTGTAAGTACAAAATCCAACACATATGAATTTTTACAAGTTTAATTTAAAATTTAACTTAAATAATTCAAATATATTAACAGACTCGAACAAACAGATTCGAAGTACCACTTTTTCGAGTTTAATGACACATTCGAGTTTAATGACATTCTTCAGTTTACTGACAAACTCGAGACTGGTCATGAACAGATTCGAATGAGTCGGTCCACATCATCACTAAAATCCATGATTTTAACCATTTTGGACTCAGAAAAACACATTCGTTAGTCCTACTAAGTACTAATCAAAGATATTTGCATTTAATTTGACTTTTTACCGGTCCAAACTTTGTAATTTTGAAAAACAAGTTTTCTACCAATAAACCTTCAAAAATTCAATGATTTTGGCTTAAATGGTGTATAAGACTACTCAAATCTTGTACAAAATACTTGTTTATACCTAGATCTATGAGCAGAATCGAACCCACACGGAAGAAACTCAACAAATAGTGGTTTTTTCTTGAAATCGACAAACTCGAAGCAAATAGATTCGAAATCGCCAGAGACAAACGCGAGAGTATAGATTCGAAAACAGATGACTTAATGACCATTACTGTTAACCTATTTATACCACCTACCTTCGAGTCTATTGCCACTTTCGACTCTACTGACAGATTCGAGATCATCCAAATTCGAGTTTAACCTAAACTCAAATTACCCCTGAAACTTTTGAAAATTTTGAAAATTTTGAAATAAAATCAACTTTTTCAACCCTTTCACCCTCATTGTGTAACGGAATAAACTATGCCAAATCTTTTACCCTAAGCACAAGATTTTCACGCAATGTTTATTTTATTAAAGATGAATGCACCCTCAGTAATTTTTGACCTTTTCCTAAGTAAAATAAAAAATAAAATAAAAATAAGTAAAAGTAAAAATAAAATTTTAAAATTTTGAACGAAAATTTAACTTAGACTTAAACTACACTTATTAAAATTTACAACGTATGTTAAACACTTAACAAATTATTTTTGATAAGTATAGTCAAAGAAAGGTTCAATCAGATAGCGGTGTCAGATACTAACTTTCAGTACTTAAACTTTCACACTTAGGAATTTTTGATTCTTTTGATTGTTTGGCGTGACCTACCCGTTTAGCTGATTGTTGTTATTTTACCCCTTTAAACATGCTACATTTCGGAATATCCCTTGGCATTTTTATTTATCATGAATTTATCTTACGTGACTCAGACATAGACATACTTTTATGATCAAGGCATACAGACAATGATTCTAACTTTTTGGTATTTGCAAACTTTCTTTAAAAGACAAACATCGTACACAGGTCTGTATTTACATACAACAAAGTGTCTTAGTTTGACTTAAGGTTTATTTTTAAAGCTAGCAAGACAGCGGTGACAGGTCTGTACCGACATACAACAAAGCGACTTATCTTGCTAACCCGAATCAAAACAGAGGCAACAGGTATGTACTTACGTACAACAGAGTTACATGATTTTGACTCTCAATTCTTTATGATTTTTCTATGCTTTCCATTTTAAGATGTATTTGATGTTGCTATACATCCCCAGAAAGTTTGCATACCTCATTTAGACTCAAAGTTTGTATGTCTCGTACATAAAAATTAAGACCGATTGGTCATACATCTAAGTTAGTGACACGTTTGACTTTTTGTTGAATATTTTATTAGCCTTGGGACTCCCTATATGTATTATGCCTACCAACACATCAAACTAAAATAAAGTATAACACTTAGAATTTTAGGTGCATTATGTGTGAAAGCCTAAACACTTAGAGTTTGTAACGACTGTGCTAATTTTCGTCACTTTGAACCTATGCATCTAAGACTTAACTCTTTTTTTTTAATTTTTTATGGTTTTCTCTCTTTTTTCTTTTGTTTTTCATAAGAAATAGCAATAAAAGAATATAACCTACTTAACTTACTAAAAATAGAAACTACCCTAATTTAGCAAACTTACTATAAAAAGAAAGAAAGACTACAGCTATAAAAGGCAATAAAACTTCTACTAAGGTCAAATTTACTCTGGGTTGCGCATTCCATTTAGTTGAATCAAATATTCAAACCGTGACTTATCAAAGGCTTTGGTAAATAAATCAGCATTATTATTGTCCGTTGCCACTTTTACCAATTTGATTAAGTTCTTTTCAGCACAATCACGAATAAAATGATGCCTTATGTCTATGTGCTTTATTTTACTATGTTTAACTGGATTATTTGTTATAGCAATTGTAGATTGGTTATCTATCCTAATGGGAGTTTGAGTGTAAGCCAAACCGTAATCCAGCAATTGTTGTTGTATCCACAGAACCTGTGAGCAGCAACTACCAGCAGCAACTACCAGCAGCAACATACTCGGCCTCGCACGTTGACACGGCTACCGACGTTTGTTTCTTGCATTGCCAGGAAACCAGTCTCCCTCCTAGGAATTGACAACCTCCAGTTGTTGACTTACGCGTCAAGCTGCATCCTCCGTAGTCAGAATCTGTGAACGCCTCCAACTCTAGATCTCCCTCCGCGTGATACCAAAGTCCCAGCTTCGGTTTCGACTTTAGGTATCGTAGAATCCGCTTCACAGCTTTCATGTGCATCTCTTTCGGATTAGCTTGAAACCTAGCACAAATACATACAGCAAACATGATGTCAGGTCTTGAAGCAGTTAAATACATAAGTGATCCAATCATGGCCCGATATAACGTCGGATCCACATCGGTATCACTTTCAGTACCCGGTCCGAGATTGTGATTCTCTTGAGTCGGCGTGCTGAAATGGGCAGTCAGTTTCGTCCCTTCCATGCCGAAGCGATCCAATATGTCATAGACATACTTCGTCTGATGGATAAACATACCTTCTTTCTTTTGGTCAACTTGTAACCCCAAAAAGAAATTTAACTCTCCCATTGCACTCATCTCAAATTTTGAGTTCATCCCCTTCTCGAAATCTTTGCACATTTGTTCGTCTGATGATCCAAAAATGATATCATCGACGTATACTTGTACCAAGATGAAGTGTTCTCCCTTTCGCTTAACAAACAGCGTACTATCTATCCTACCCCTTTCAAACCCGTTCTCTAATAAATGGTTGGATAAAGTCTCGTACCACGCCCTTGGTGCTTGATGCAATCCATATAGAGCCTTATCTAAACGATATACTCTATCTGGATATTTTGGATCTGTAAATCTGGGCGGCTGTTCTACATACACCAGCTCCTTCACTTTCCCATAGAAGAAAGCACTCTTAACATCTAGTTGATATACCTTAAAGCCCTTGAAGGATGCAAAAGCCAGAAACAACCTAATGGCTTCCAGCCTTGCTACTGGCGCAAACACCTCATTGTAATCGATTCCCTCCTCTTGGTTGAAACCCTTTACAACTAACCTAGCCTTGTTGCGAGTGACTATACCCCGATCGTCTCTTTTGCACTTAAAAACCCATTTGGTTCCTATGGCAACTTCCCCTCGAGCTAACGGAACTAACTCCCACACTTCTAGTTTCCTAAATTGAGAGAGTTCTTACTGCATCGCTTCCACCCAGGAGTTATCCTTTAGTGCCATTTGCACATTCTTCGGCTCTACTTGCGAGATAAAACAAGAATAGAGGCAGGTATGATAGGCCTCGGAGTCATTTATCATCGACAACAACACAGTGTTGTTATTTAAACAACTCCTAGTCCTCACACCCTCATTAGGATTTCCGATGATGCTTTCTATAGGATGGTTGTTGTTGATCCTAGAGGTCTCTATCTTGTCAACTCTCAGATTATCTCCTAAGTTAGATCCCATTTCACCTAATGGGGGAACATCCTCAGATTCCACATTTTCCTCCTCGTGGACATTTTCCTCAGAGTTGGAACTTGTTGCCTGAGTCTGATTCTCAGTTGAAGGTGCTTCTGGATCAGTGACTTCTGGAGATCCATCTTCAGTCAAAGTAGGCTCGGATGTGGATTGAAATGTAGTCCTCGGAAAGGTATGACCTTCGTCATTCAGATTCAACGTCGCCATGTCCTTTTCGATCGTACCTGCATTTTCATCCAAAGGAATGTTAAATGACTCAAACAATTTATCATAGTCAAATATCCATTCCGGACCTGTTTGGGGTTCATTTGTATAACTTGTGACTTCAATGTTATACACAATCTCTACTGTACCATTTGTTTTGTTAAAAACCCGTTTGTTTGGTGAGTTCGGCACATAACCTAGGAAGTATCCTTCGTCAGCCTTTTCACCAAACTTAGGTTGATGTTTTGTTCGCAGTAAAGTACATGGTACCCCAAACGGTTCGAAGCCAGTTAAATTAGGTGGCCGTTTATTCAAAATTTCATAACAGGTTTTGTTCAAAGATTTTACTGTAACGACTCAGTTTAAAATATGGCACGCGGTATTCACTACCTCTCCCCAAAACATGGTAGGAAGCTTTGAATCCGAAAGCATAGTCCTTGCAGCCTCAATCAATGTCCTGTTCTTTCTTTCGGCCACCCCATTTTGTTGAGGCTCATACGGTGCATTAAATTGATGCACTATGCCATTTGATAGGCAATATACACCAATTACAGTGTTTTTAAAATCTGTTCCATTATCACTACGTAGCCTTTTAACCCGTGTTCCATAGGAATTCTCCACTTGGTCTAAGAACCCGATGAGCTTGGATGCTGTCTCGTCCTTTTTACCTATAAAGAAAACCCAAGAAAATCGTGAGTAATCGACAGTGATAACTAAACAATACCAACTACCTCCTATACTCCTTTTGTTGATTGGTCCGAAGAGATCCATATGCAACAAATCGAATGTAGAGGTTATGGAGTTCTGCGTCTTGGACTTGTGTGCCTTCATATGTTGTTTGCCTTTCTTGCAAGGTAGACACTTATCCTCGAACTGAAACCTCTTCATAGGCACACCTTGCACCAGTCCATTTTTCGTAATGTAGTTCATCTTTCTCAGGTGCAAGTGTGCCATGCGTCTGTGCCACAAAACTGATTCAGTTTCCGAAGCTTTAGATAACAAACAGATTGGACCCATCGAAGATTCAGACTTGTTCATGTCGAGCATATACAATTCGTTCTTCCTTGGAGCCCGCATCAATATCCATTCTTCTGGAATCTTGAACCCCGGTTTTAGCACTAACGCTTCAGTGTTAGTGAACAGCACTGAATTCTTCTTGTCACAGATTTGAGATACACTAATGATATTGTGAACTAGTTTATCAACGTGATAAACTTGATCCAACTTGATCGTCCCATTAGTGACCACTCCAGTACCCATGTTTCCTCCTTTATTTCCCGCGAATGATACAAATCCCCGATTCCCACCCTTGAAGTCTGTAAGGAGACTTCTTTCCCCTGTCATGTGCCTGGAGCATCCACTGTCGACGAACCATTTGTTGTTTGGACCTGTGGTAATCTCCTGCACATGAAAGAAAATAGGTTAGTTATCACGGGGTACCCAAGCCATAACTGACTTGGTTATACAATTCTCGTCCACATACTTAAACTCTTTCAAATACCCATCTCGCCTTTCAGGTGACTTGGGTCGTTGAACAAGAGTTTGTTGTGGTGCCGAGTGATGTGAATTCACTCTTTGCCTTTGAGTAGGCATTTGTTGTGGAGCTCTTGAATAATTCTGATTATATTGCATCTCAGATTGAGATCCCTGAGCTCTAACCGGTGTGTGATGTCTAATAGGAGTGTGTGACCTAACTGGAGTGTATGCTCTGCTAGGTGTTGTGCTCCTATATTGTTGTTGAGGTCCAGACCTAGATTGATTAACGACTCGATTCGGTGAATTAGTCCTAACCACTTCTTTTGGTCCACCTTTTACCGGTATTTGTTTCACAACTTGTTTTGGTGTAGCCTGCACAGTTTTCTCGGTACTCTGAGAACTACTAGTGCTCGCCACACTTGTTGAGGGCTTAACTTATGTTGGCTTCCCTGTCTTAGGTGTAACATTAATTTTCCTAAGTGGACAATTAGAAGCAACATGCCCTTTTTCATGACATCTAAAGCAGGACATCTTGTCAATGGACTTCTTGTGTGTGCCCTTAGAGTTAGGTGTCTCACTAGTGTCTTGGTCCTTTTGAGCATCTATTGTGACTGGTTCATCGTCCTGATCATTAAAATCAATTTCATGTTTTCCATTAGGTGTTTCACTGGAGGAAGACACAAATTTGACTTTCTTAACCTTGACGGTTGTATCAGTCACCTTAGGTGTATTTTCTTTTACAGGCTCAGATACAGGTGCAGGTATGTCCTCTAAGTCTACTAATTTCTCAGTTTTCTCCTGAGGTTGAGGCACGTAGTTTGCATTAAAAGGAGGAGGAATCTCATGAAATCCTACACCTACAGGCTTTTTAGATTGGCGTTGAGCATCTAAAACGTTTCCTAGTTTCAGACTTGAGTTCCTAAACTTTTCTAGCTTACTATTGGCCTCTGCTACCTTCACCTTAGTTTCATCTAGCTCTACATCTTTGGTCTTAAGATCTTTGGTCAAAGCCTCTACATGCTCATACATCAGTTCTAATCTAACGCACTGCTCACTCAGCTTGTCTTTTAGAACTATGACATCTTGTGCATTAGCTTTAAGCTTGTCCTTAAGATCTTGCTTAATGTCATTCAGGCTAGCATTATCAGATTTTAAAGATTCATTCTGAGTAGATATGTTTTTATATGATTCTAATACTAGATTCGACCTGTCGTTAGAAGTAACACATAACATACATAATTCATGGAAAAGAGAGTAATTCAGACTAACCTTTGTGTGATCGGATTCCACGTTGGCCATTTGAGCGGCAAACTCCAGAAGCGTCTGATCATTCGACTTCTCCACCCACATTGGACTGCTGTCCCTTGTGTTCTGCTCTTCCCCTTCACATCCACTCTCAGTGACCTCAGCCATGAAGGCTCTAGCGTTAGATTCCGGATGTGAGCTCCAGTCGTAAGTACCATCCAGCTGTCTATCTGATGTTACGTTTGATAATAGACCAGCTATGTTGGCTTGACTGGAGGATGAACTCGGAAGGTATCTCTGTTGATATTGGTTCTGAAACTGCCCTTGATGTTGATTCTGCCCATGGTAATGATCTACCTTTGGTCTCTGACACTCTCTTGCGATGTGTCCCAAACCTTGATAGTTGTAGCATTTAACCTTTGACTTATCGAAGCCAATCCCCTTATTATTTATATTCAGATTTCTCCCAGTCCGTTTGATGAATCGTTTAAGTCATTGGTTTACCATGGCCAATTGCCATTTGAGATCCATCTCCTTAAGGTCGTCAGGGTCTACCTGATCATAATCTTCATCCCGGAGTGCAGGATCGTTTATTTTCCCTTGAACGCAGTTTCCATATGCGGCCACAAATGACGCCAATAGATTCAAATGTTCTTCGGCCGACTTAGCGCTCATTGGCATCTTAGAGTATCCCTGAGATGTTGATGCAGGTGTTGCCTGAGGTTGTTGTTCTTCCGATCTTCCCAACCCTAAGAACGCTCTATTCAGTGTGTCATCAGTCTCTGCTGGTGACGACGTTTCTCCGGTGAAAAACGCTGTAGCTGTCTTCATATCAGGTGCCGCTGAAGGTTTTGTTGATTTTCCAAAATACATGGCTGGATTTTTGACTTGTTCATAATCGGTTTCGGCCTTCAGTAGCTCAAAATGATAAGCCCGCAGCGTTCCCACTACATCCTCCAACGATTGAGTATAATACTTATCTTCATCAAGCTTGATCATAGCCACGTACATCGCCCATTTGGCTGGTAGGGCATCAAGAAGCTTATTGTTCTTTTCTGTATCGTTATACTCAATGCCATGACTCTCAAGCTCTGTCAGCAGATGATAAGAGCGGGTGATGGTGTCATCCAGCTTTTCATCCTTCAAAGCCTTGAAAATCGCAAACTGCTGTTTCAACAATTCCATACGCTTTCTCCGAACCCTCGGATTACCCTCACACCTCTTTTCCAGCGTCTCCCAAAGCTCCTTAGAAGTCTTCTGATTGCGGAATGTGTGTAGTATATCCTGAGGCAATGCCATTCGAATAATCGAGAATGCTCTGTTCTCGGCTTCATATAGTTTCTTATCATCCTCCTTCATCATTTGATATGATAAGACTCTTTGACGGCCTTCAACTTCTGAGATAGGGGGAATGTATCCTTCGTCGATACATATCCACATTCGCATATCGTTGAAACGCACAAAATCGGCAAACCGATCTTTCCACCAATAATAATTTTCAAGTTTCATCAGCTTAGGCGGAGTATTGGCTTTCCCGACCTCATGATCCATTTCCAGAAACCTTTGTAAATTTGTCATTGTTTCAAGAGAAATTGAATTTTAACTTAATAAATTTAATACGAAATTAATTTAAGTTAATTCTTTCGAATTTAGGTGAATTCGAATATAATTAAGTTTAAACGTATTTGGGAATAAATTCGATTAAGTTCTGAAATTCAATTAAAGTTGAAATTGGTGACAATTTCGAAAGTCTCAAACTCGAAGGTATCAAATTTGAAGGTATCAAATTCGAAGGACCAAGAAAACTCGAAATACACAAAGTCGAACCCAGGCAAACTCGAATGCTCCTATTCGACTCTAGTCTAAACTCGAATCAAACTCGAATCCTTTAAACTCGAAACACTCGAATGCAAACTCGAAAGGAGCGGGTTTTTTGGTTAGACTCGAGACTAAGAAAAACCCTAATTACTCCTAACAGATTCGAGCGCCGCAAACTCGAAAAACGGCTAATACTTGGATTTTTTAACGTTTTTCAGATTAAGTCAATATTTTTACAAAGAAAAATATTGATTTCTATCAAAAACGTGAAAAAACACCAAAGTATTTCGCGTATCCCAATTTGATAAGCTCGAACAAGACGAAAAATACGAAAACTGGAGAGATTAACCGTCCAAAAGCGTCAAGAAACCTAGGATGAACACAAAGAACACCCCTCTGGCTCTGATACCACTTGCAAGGTCTACGCACTAAGAATCTATCTAGACGCGAGACCGTAAACGAGTGCGGAATCCTCGTTAACGGGTTGACGGAAACAACTCTCACTCGGAACACGGAGACTATCAAAGAGCTGTACGAACTAACAAGAACGCACCTACTGGAAGATTCTCTCCGAAAGAACACTCAATTAGCTGATAAACTCGAGATCGCCTATTTGCTTAATCCCTCACAAATTCTGCAAAAGTCACTTAATAATTCGAGTCTATCCCTAATTATAGATGACCATTCGAGTCTGCCATGGGCCAAACTCGAATCAGGCCAAAGGCCCATTCGAGTTTGTCCCCTGGACACTCTCGAATCTACCTTATGAAGTACATTCGAATCTGCCTAGGAACACATTCGAATCTGTCATAGATTCGAATGCCAAACCTTATAGAATTTTAATTTACTCTTTCACATATTAAACTTAGTATTGAAATTATGTTTTCAACTTATGCTTGAATTTATCTTTGAACTTTATGTTTGAACTTATTGTAATACGTTACATCAAGTCCAAACATACAATCAATAACTATCAAACATATATAAACATATATATCAAACACTCGTTAATTCCAAATACTTTGAATATAACTTGTACCAAAATCTCAGAACACTTAGACTGCTATCGTCACACAGGGTGTACCAACATAAATTAATTTTAAATTAAATTATTTAAGTTCGAAAACAAAAAATTTGGACATGATGTCAAGTTTGCAAAAATTAATTAAAATGGATCATGAGGTTGGCAAGGCAAATTCTCCGCCAAAATTGATGAAGTTGGAAGACTACTATTGGTGGAAGGATAAGTTCGCCGATTTTGCTCGTTTCAACGATATGCGCATGTGGATTTGTAACATTCCACCTACACAAGAGTTAGAGGGTCGTCAAAGAGTCTTAACATATCAAAATATGAAGGATGATGATAAGAAACTTTATGAGGCCGAGAACCGAGCATTCTCGATTATTCGATTGGCGTTACCTCAAGAAATTCTACACACCATGATAAATCATAGACCTGGTAAAGAGCTATGGGATGCTCTAAAGAAAAGGTGTTAGGAAAATCCAAGGGTTCGCAAGAGTAGGACAGAAATGTTGAAACAACAATTTGCCATCTTCAAGAGTATGAAGGATGAGAGTTTAGATGAGGTGATTACAAGGTTTTATCAACTTCTGACTGAGTTAGATAATCATAGAGTTGATTATTCAGAGTTAGTAAAGATAGAAAAGCTTCTTGATGCTTTACCAGCGAAATGAGAGATATACACAACACTGATAAAGCATGACGAGGAAAAGTTAGAAACTCTCACACTAGAAGAAGTCATCGGGACTTTGAGAGCATATAACTTTATAATGCAGAAGGAGAGAGAACTTGATCAAGTCCAAGATCCTGAAATATACTTCAGGAAATCAAAGACTTCTACTTCTAGTGCATCTACGTCGGAAGCTACAACATTCTATTATGGAGAATAAGAACGCATACCAAGGGAAGCTGAAGTATCTTATGATAGAGCCATTCTGGATTTTCCAAATCCGGATGATCAGCCGTAGACATCTACTTCAGGATCATTGTCTCAGGGATACACAAAAATGCCAATTAGTGCTAAAACTGCAGAGGAGCAACTAAACCTTCTAGCATCATCTGTAGCAGCTTACTTGAATTGTATTCAAGGGAAAATAAACGATCCAGCTCTATGGGAAGAAGATTAAGATCAGGTGGTTCCGGATGACTTGGAGCAAATGGACCTATGATGGCAATTGGCTACGGTCGCACAGAGATTGAAGAGGTTCATGAACAGAACGGGAAGAAATCTAAATGTGAACAATGTAGGATTCGATAAGGAAAAAGTTAGGTGCTATAACTGTCAGGGGTTGGGACACTTTTTGAGAGAGTGTCAAAGACCCAAAATGGATAACTGTCAGGGGTTCAGTGGCTGGTTTACTTACTAATGTGGGGTCTAACGAACAGTTGGATGGCACATATGATGGGAATATACATCCAGAGGCAAATACTAGGGCTTTCATTGCCGAAGTGACAGAAACGGATATGGGAGCAGAAGAGGAAAAGAAAGAGGATACGCAACAGTCTGATTCAGAACCTTTGGTGCTGGAGATTACTGAGGAGCTGACTACTTTGGATGATAAGTTCAATTTAGTGCTAGAAACACATTCATCTACGACTGCTCAAATTCAATCCTTAAAATCAGATAATGCTAATTTATTAGACAATAAGAAAGATGTCCAGGCCAAACTGAGAAATGATGCTCAAGATTTAATAGTTCTGAATGACAAATTAATTGAACAAAGTGCCAGGAATGAACGAATTTATGAGCATGTACAGTCACTGACCAAAGAGATCTTTCTTAAAGATATGGAATTAGCTGAGTCTAGGGCTAAGGTAGCAACATCAGAGGTAGTCAAGGTAACTGAGTCTTCTAAAGGACACGCTTAAATCAGCTACTCCTCAGGATGAGACCAAGGATACGCTTAAATCAGAGGTAGTCAAGGTAACTGAGTCTTCTAAAGTATCTTCAAATACTCCTCAGGTTAGAAAAACGGTACAGTGTGTACAGTCAAGTTGTAAGCCAAAACTAGAAGAAAATAAGATTGTAAGTAATAATAAAAAAGGGGAGTTAAACTTAGTTGTTGATACAAACAATCAAGGCATTAGTAAGACACCTAGGTCAAAGAGTGCCTATAAGAAATCTATTGACAAGATGTCTTGCTTTAAGTGTCATGAGAAATGACATGTTGCTTCAGGTTGTCCCTACAAGAAGTCGGAGTCTTCACTAAACATAGGGAACCAAGAGCAGCAAACTTTAAAAACAATGCCTCGTGATACGAGCTGGAGTAGTTCTCAAATTTCTGAGAAGATTTCAATTGTGATGTCACGTCGAGGGAGTCGACAATCACCGGTGTCTCTCAGACAAAATGAAGGACTTAGGAATAATACACCGAATAGAATCCCTAGTCAATCAAGGTCTGGCCCCCAATCGATCATTAGGAATAATACACCTAAGAGGAGTCACACTCTAGTTAGGTGGAATTCTGCTAACAGACATAAGACACCAGGTAGAGCCCAGAATTATCAAATTGAGATGTACTATTTATTCAAGGGCTGAATCGCAAAGACCAACCCAAAGGTCAAGAATGGATGTTAATCACTCAACTCCACAACAGGTTCTCAATCAAAAACCCAAGTCACCTGAAAAGAGAGATGGGTATTTGAAAGAGTTCAAGTTTGTGGATGAGAATGGTATTACCAAGCCAGTCATGGCATGGGTTCCCTGTGATAACTAACTTGTCTTGTTTAGTGTGCAGGAATTAACTATAGGTCCTAATAACATATAGTTTATGGATAGTGGTTGCTCTCGACACATGACAGGGGTACAAAGGACGAAACAACAAGCATGTTGATTGGGTCTTAAGATCAAGTGGCGAAGTTTTACGGGAAAAGGATAAAGTGTGGTAATTGATATAACAATTATGGTAATAACAACTATGCGGATCTTTTGACAAAAACATTTGTTAAATCACGCTTTGAATTGTTAGTTCAATTAAATGACATGCATAATCCAGAGTAACTTGACCATAATTGTTTTCTTCCCTTTAGGTAGTAACTTATTAGTTTAGTTTCCTAGAATATTTTACTCGAAAAATGAAAAACAAAAGAGAAAACGGAAAAAACCATAAAAATTAAAAAAAAGAGAGAGAATATTAAAAAATGAAATAAGCCTCAGAGTCATATGTTCGAAGTGAAGAAAATTAGCACCTAAACAAACTCTAAGTGTTAAGCTTTCACACATAATGCACCATAAATTTTAAGTGATGTATAATTTCTTGTTTGATGTGTTGGTAGGCAGAATACTCAAAGGAAATCCTATACAGCTAATAAAATAATCAAGAAAAAGTCATATGTGTAACTAACATAGATGTATGACCAAATGGTCTTACAGACAATGATTATAAATGAGGTATGCAAATTTTCTGGGGGATGTATACCAACATAAAAATACCTTTCAAAGAAAAGAAAAGAAAATTTTTTTGAAACACAAGAGGGAGTCAAAACAAGTCGCTTTATACGTAAGTACAGACCTGTCACCTCTGTTTTGACTCAGGTTAGCAAGAAAAGTCGCTTTGTTGTACGTGAGTACAGACCTGTCACCACTGTCTTGCTAACTTAAAAGGAACTCTAAGACAAACTAAGACACTCTGTTGTATGTAAATACAAAATGTGTCCGAGGTTTGACTTTTAAAGAAAACTTGCAATACTGAAAAGTTATAATCATTGTGTGTCTGCCTTGATCATAGAAGTATATCTAAGTATGGGACACGTACGGTAGTTTCTTCATAAATAAAAAAGCGAAGGGAATTTCAAAAGTGTTAAATGTTTAAATGGAAAAACACACCGACAATCGACATGGAATGTATATCACGACAAACAACCAAAGGAATAAATAATTTCTAAGTGTGAAAATGAAATACTGAAAGTGCATTTGACACCGCTATCTGATTGAACCTTCTTTGAAGACAACAATTTGCTCAGTTCGCTAGGATGCATTCTAGTTGGAAAAACAAAATTTGCGTGATTGAAAAAGTTGAAAAATTGTTGTTGCTAAAAGTGAAGAGTTCTGGGATAAGTTGAAAAAGTTGAAAATTATTCAAAAATTTTCAAAATTTACGATTTTGAGACTATTTATAGAAGATATCGACTGTTTCTCTCGAACTTAATTATAGTGTTTGTTTTACCTTCGAAACCATCAAAGAATGTTAGTAAGGAGAGTTTCATTGCATTTTTATCGCTGAATAATGGATTTGGATGTCTGGCTAACATTTTATGACTTGTTTCCTGTGTTGATTAAGTCTATACAGTGTTAGAATTGGAGTTTTAACAGAAGTACATATCTTCATCTGACAAAGGCGATTTGTGAACTTCAACATCTTAATGCCTAGTTGGATCAGCCAGAGACTGATCAGCAGCAGCAGATTGCAAATCTGGAGGCTATACTGGAGGAATACTTGAAAGATCATCCATCTCAGGGGGAGAAATTGTAGAGAAGTTAAAGAAGATGGCCCGAATAGTGAGCTGGCAAATCTTTCAAGACAACAATTTGCTCAGTTTGCTGATCCTCAGGGGGAGTCGGTGTTCATAGCAGCTGACAAGGGAAAAGACAAGGATTCAGAGGCGACTAAAGTAACTGAAGATAAGGTCTGATCGGAGCATTGTCATGGACTGATGATGATGAAATGAGGTTCATCTTCAAAGATGACTTAGAATAGGAGGATCTTGAGGAATGAGCGGGTACTCTTAAATATATATCTGATTGGAAGTCACTCAATGAAGGTGTTATGAATGAAGATCAGAATGTGATAGATCTGGAGATGCTCAAATCTGCACTAAATGATGAATCATATTCTGAAGTGTGAAGTGATTGATTTAGCATGGAAGGACCTTATAAATCTAGGAAGACGATTCTTATGCTGAGGTGTTTGCAAAAACTATCAGAAGGGAAGGTCGTTCTGGAAGATTTGAGAAGTTAATCTAAGAGTTGGTAGAAGAGATGTGGTTCAAATAAGAATAAATCCTCTGACTGGTAGGACATGGACTAACTTAGTCTACAAACCGGTGAGGACAGCGAAACTGGAGAGGCAGTCATGGATAACAAAGAAGAAAAGGTGCTTTCGGTATTCATAGAGTAATGAATATCTACTAGAAGCTTTCGTCAAGGGGGAGTCTGTTGATACACCCGAGGTGACAATAGCTGTCTGGGTTCGCTATTCATAGTCTCTGAATTTGATAATCTATTACGATCAATGAACAACAACTAGAAGCTACTGTCAAGGGGGAGTCATTTGGTACATCCAGTGTGATGACAGCAGTCTACTTTTGTTATTGATATCATGATTGTCTATGATGTTTTCATTTGCATGGTAAGTTCTAGACTATCATAATAAGTTCTAGAATAAGTTCTAGATTAAGTTCTAGAATAAGTTATAGAAATAAGTTCTAGAACAAGTTCTAGAATAATGTTCTAGATTAAGTTCTAGACTAAGTTCTAGAATAAGTTCTAGATTAAGTTCTAGATTAAGTTCTAGAATAAGTTCTAGAAATAAGTTCTAGAATAAGTTCGAGATTATGTTCTAGAATAAGTTCTAAAATAAGTTCTAGAATAAGTTCAAAGATAAGTTCCAGAGGAGCGTCTTCACGAACTTATAGGCTATATAATGAACTTATCTTTGTGAATACAGTGATCTTTGATGGCTCAGAGGTTCTGTTGAACTTGAGAGCAAACAGAGCATCCGGGTGAACAAGTCTTTGCAGAAATTAACGTTTGGGCTATTACGAACTTGCAGAGACATTTCGGTGTGTTCTTGGAGAGAATCACGTGTTGGGACGTTCCAATTTACGTCTACCATCGTGTGTGTCTCCGTGTTTCGCGTCTGTGATCGGTCCGTCAAACCGCTAACGAGGATTCCACAATCATTGGACGGCGTCGCGTCAAGATTGGATCTGTGGGTAGGTGACCTTACAGATAATGATGAGGGCTCGAAGGAAAAATGATCTCTATATATGTTGGACATGTCCATAGCAGAATCTTCGATGAGGTCTACATGTTTATTATCCAGAGCTTGAGAATCAGAATCCTTGCTGTGTGTACCTATGAAAATGTAAGGTCACCACATCTAGGGATCGAATCAAGGCGCGACGTCGTCCAACGAGTGTGGAATCCTCGTTAGACACTTAACGGATCGACCACGTGCGAAACACGAAGCCAAACACAATGCCAGCCGATATGATACTGACCCCACATGATGTATCAATCCAAAAACTCTGTGAAATGATTTCTAGTTCGCTTGTGCACTATTACGAACTCTAAAATCGTAGCTCTGCCGAAAGTTTTTGAAATTACACAAACAAGATCATTATATAACCCTTAAGTTCGTTCATAGCCCAAGCCCACGAACTTACAAGTTCAAGCCCATGAAGATACGAACTTAGGTTAGCTAAGTTCGTACGAACTTATGTGACTTAAGTTCGTGGCCTAGGCCTTAAGAACTTATTCTCCCAATCATGAACTTAACATGCAAATGCAAACACCATACACAATCATGAACAAACAAACATGACTTGTATTAATAAAGCCCTATATATTACATATGACTATCTATTACATAACAAGACTGCTATCGTCACACAGGGTGTACCAACAGACTCCCCCTTGACGATAAATTCTAGCAGATATTCATTACTCTTTAGAACTAGGCTTATATAAACTGCTACCTACACGTAGACCCTGTTCAATGCAGACTTTAACTACATTCTGGTATTTCTTGCCTTCTGAGCTCCAACCTTCATGAAAATAGATTGGTTGCTCATGAAGCTTCTGCAAGTCACCCTGAGAAAGATTAACAAGATGCAGGGGATCATATACCTTCAAAATGACTTTCTTGTCTTCATCTACCATTATTGCTTCAGCTGTCTTGTTGTCAACATACCACCACTTCATGTTCCTCAGATTGTCTTGTGACATGATCTTCAACGGAACCTTCTTCATGCATTTAAAAGTTTTGTAATACATCTTCATCCATGGCCTGCCTGTCAATGGATCTATCCTTGTTTAAACTGTTAATATGTATTTCCCAGATAATCAGCACTCGTGTATGAATATTAATCACTCAAACATTCAACGAACAGAGTATGAACTCAATGATTCAAGAAATGATGGTGAAATAATGAGAAAAAGAATGTTCTCTGAATGGCGGCTGTATCCGTGTATTTTCAATTGTGAAAAGTATGATGACACTAAACCCTAGGTCACCATTTTACAAGGGAATTAAAACCAAGTTTTCCTGAATTACAATTTCACCCCCTGTACTTTAATAATAAAGAAACAACTTAAACAACGTATAGAAATAAACTACAAGTAAACAAACTAATAATATTTATTACAAAAGAAACCTACAAGATGGAAATTAAATATCTAACAATCTCCCCCTTTTCAATCATTGTGGAGGAACTCGAGCATGAACTGTAGATTCTCGGAGGCCGAGGATGACGCTGAACCGTCTAGTCACTAGCCAGAGATTTAGCCTTTCGTCCAAATATTCTATGCAGGTGAGGATCTCTTGAATTGTCTTGGGTGGGCGTCTAAGTTCCGGATTTGTCTGAGCATCGAATTCTCGTATTCTTTTTGTGAGTTCGGCTCTAACTAATCTGATAGTTCCATTGGAGTAACAAGGTAGGTCCACAAAGCGAATGAATCATTTCCGACGGTTTTGATTCAAAAATAGAACTCCCAGCTGCCCTCTCAGTAAAACTTTGTAAGCCGAGTAATGGTCTAAGAGGAAAATGTCTTGCTCAAGGGCTTTTAGTCCGACTTTGACCAGCGTGCTCTCAATTGCCATTTGAAGGTCCCTTAAGCACATGACAATGGAGCGGCAGTTCATGCTTCTAGTAAGTGCGGCAACAGCTATCATGTGAGACAGACGTTTCTTGATTCAGTGTTTCAATATATCATGCAAAAACTCAACGTCGTCCACATTCACATAGTCTAGATCGCTCTCTAACAATTCTTGTACAGTTCCATCTTCTCTGAGAATCTCAAACGCATGATAGAATACTTGACCACTCTTGTACATGGTGATAGAGAGAAGATTTTTAATCTTTGATTTTGACAAAAATTTGTCCTTTGGCCTTTTCTTCATGAGCATCATCTGGTTATATTCGGTCTGTTCAGCTTTTTAAACATTTGTAGGCTCCATCAATAATCAGCTGCTGAATGACCTAGGCTTCTTCCTGAATACCATTCTAAACCTTTCTTCCAAAAAGGATTCTGGAACTATCATCTGGTTATATTCGGTCTGTTCAGCTTTTTACACATTTGTAAGCTCCATCAATAATCACCTGCTGAATGACCTAGGCTTCTTACTGAATACAATTCTAAACCTTTCTTCCAAAAAGGATTCTGGAACTATTCGGCCGGAAACTTCTTCAGAAACTCTTCTAGACTTGAATGGGGGGTTCTTCTATTTCGGCCTTCTGGGCTTCAAGTAGTTTAAAAATTTTCCCCCTTCGTTCTTGCCTAATTTCTTCCTTAAATTCCTGTGGCAAAGACCGTACCCCACCTTTTGTATACCAGCTGACCCAATATAGATCACTCTCGTCGTGGATACCAGGGCCTTTAGGTGTTTCATCAAAAGAATCTACAACTCTAGTGCCTGAGGGCTCTGGTTCCTGGGTTTCAGGTTGGGGTATAGTTTGAACTTGGGGAGGACTTTGGACTTTCGGAGGGCTCTGGATCAATGGAGATTCTTTGAGAGTGGAGGGAGCTTGGATAGCTGATAGAATCTCTTGTTGTGGCACATGGGGCAGGGAATTTTGGAATTTGAAGGATGAGGAGGATTTTTGTGGCGACTCGGGTTCAGGCTTTGGAGTGAGTAGAGGATAGTCTTCATCAATATCAGAGTCTGAATCAGACACCAAAATGATTTTGACCTTTTCATGTATAGGTTCGTACTCCACCATCGCTGACATTGGATCCAACTGAGCTGGGCCTTCAACCAAATGCTCGTCTTCTGTCATGTCTTGAGCCCCATACTTCTGTTCCCCCGACCCTTGGATATCTTCTCCCTGAGATTTGGCTCCTCCTAAAATCATTATTTGGTCCTCAGACTGAATTTTTTGACGTTTCTCCCCCTCATGGCGATCAGGGTCGTCCTGATCGTCATGTTTTCTTTTCTGATATTCAGCCTGAGGACGGCACTGAAGCTCTATCACTGCAGACTCAAGACGGTCCATACGGGAGTTGGTCTGCACCTGGACTTGTATAATTAATCTTGTAAGCGCGTCTGTCTTGTCAGAGAGATCTGAAAGCTATGCTTGGACTGAACGGGTTCTTGGTGGAGGCAAATTCTCAGAAGCAAAACTGTTAACCTTAATGAATGAAAGAAGGGCGGTATGTCTCTCTTCGGCAGCCTCCTTCTAGGCGTCCAGGTCAGCCCGGGTGACAACACCAGCAGCATGCAGAGCTGCTATTAGCTTCAGGATATTAATCTCGGGATGGCCTGAAGTTGTTGGCATTTGTAACGCAACTCTAGGTCTTCCTTGCGTCACTTCTAGCTCCACTGCGGGATGCTCAGATGTGGATGTTTTTGGAGCTGCCACGGAGGCAGCTCGTCCATCGTTGAACATTAAGAAGGCATCGTGCTGAGTGTGTGAGGGTGGGGAGTGAGCTGTTGTCGAATGAAGTATGGTCAATGGGGACAATGTGTGACCAATTTCAACAACACGACTCTCCGAGTGAGAGGATGATGGACTATGAGTTATGTCCCCATGAAATAAATTAATATCCTTTTGAGAGGATATTAAGTGGATCGATGGGGTTGTTTCGACCATTGGACTGATGGTCTTTTGCAGGGTTGTCCGGCTGACTGGGCTAAGTTCTCCCTTAGATATTACCTCTAGCCCTCTCAAGACAGAGACGGTCCTTTTAGAATCTGCCGCCTCTACTTCCTCACCTACTTCTCCCTCCCTTTCCTCAACAACCTCCCGCTCACCCAGACCCATTGATTGGTGTACTGCCACCTCAACACCCTTGGACTCACTCACTCGAGCCTCACCTTTGGACTGGTTAGGCTCAGTCGGTTCTGATTGAGCCTCATCTGGATAAAATTCTTGTTAGGCACAAAAAGGCCTCAGTCAAACCTGTTCTGCATCTGAGGGGGAATTATTAATCAAACCTGTTGATGCTTTTGAAGGTTGAATTTTAGGCCTGTTATATGCCTTATTGAAACCTGAAAATGATTTGCAATATCAGCCTGAAGCTGTTCTATATGTTGCATGTGTTGCAACAAAGGCAGTTTTGCCCAAGCTGTTCAGTCTGCTGAACAGGCTGGACATAAACTGTCTACGCTGCTCTATACTGGTGAGCAGCTTGGGCAGTTTTCAAGTGTTCTGTTCTTTGTGAACAGAACCTGTTCTTTGTGAACAGGCTAAACACTTTATGGAATGTGTTTCCAAGTCCGCATGTATTTTTTTTTACTACAAGATCAGTTTACAAAGTCGAAGACAAAGTTGAAATCAGAACTGCTCAGCCTGCCCAAGTTGTTCTGCTACATGAAGACAAAAGGTTATTTGAAAAACAGTGACAGACCTTTTTCTTATATCAAAATAGGCCTTTAGAAAGGAAGAAAAAACACAAAGTTGACATTCCTTATTTAGTTAAAGGCAATGCAACAGTAGACAAAGTGAAAAGACAAAAGTTCTGCCCACATGAAGACAAGTCTGCTTTTCAGAAAAGTGCAGAAACGTTTATGTTGTCTTTTCAACAAGACTTCTCCTTTTTCATTCCGTCCAATGAAGAAGCTTCACTTAGATCCTCTGAGTGAGTATAAAAAGAAACTTCCAAGGATTGAAAGATTAAGCCAAAAAGCTAAGTGCTGAAACCAAGAGTGAACGTGCATTCAAATTGAGTCTTTCATGCATGCAAGTCTGCTTCAATAAATCAGTGCTCAGTTTCTAAGTTGTTCTTGTTCAAGCTGTTCCTCAGAGTCTTGTAAACACAGTGAGTGATTCTTTGTGAGTGTATTCATTGTAATTAGTTTAAGTCAGTCCTAGACTAGTTAAACATACTGTTGTATCTGTC
Organism: Centrapalus pauciflorus; assembly: GCA_020465985.1. Lineage (NCBI taxonomy): Eukaryota > Viridiplantae > Streptophyta > Magnoliopsida > Asterales > Asteraceae > Centrapalus > Centrapalus pauciflorus. The sequence goes on from JAANYP010000379.1 coordinate 151,430, forward strand.
ATCTCAGCTTGAACCTTTCCGGATTCAAGCTCGTTTGTAATTAACATTTGTTGATAATACATACAAACATTGAGAAAATTGTGTGTAGTTTTTAAATAGCTGTATTCACCCCCCTCTACAGCTTAAGGCTATATACTTGGGATATCTTTTGGGACCTACAACTGGTATCAGAGCAGTTTAGAGTGTGTGTCATTCTAGATCTCTCATTCTCCCAAAGTTTCCATGGACAACAGTGTTGCAAGTTCCTCATACTATGACAATGGCTCAATGGGCAAACCTCCAAAGTTCAATCATCAGAACTTTTCTGGTTGGAGGAGCTGCTCCTGAGATCAGAACATTTGAGAAAGCAAAAGCTCAATGGTCTGATGAAGACAAAAGACTGGTGGCTCTTGATGCAAAGCCCAGAAACAATCTGGTCATCTCTCTACCTGATGATGTGTTCAAACAGGTTGAGAAGATGAAGACTGCCAAGGAGATGTGGGATACTTTGTGTACCGTCTATGATGGATCCACAATCACACTTGACAACAGGATTAACAATCTTGTTAGACAGTATGAACTCTTCTTTGCAAAACCAAAGGAGACTCTCACTGAAACCTACACCAGGTTTACTGCTCTTGTAAATGATCTCAAAGCTGTTGGGATCACCAAGGATAGCCTGACTTCGGTAAACAAATTCTTAGATGTTCTGCCTGAAGAATGGAATTATTTTTCTACAATTTTAAGGAATTCAGGTACCATCAAAAGTATGGATCTTGTTAACTTATATGGATCCTTACTAAATGATGAGCAATCAAGGCAACAGAAGAGAAATGCCCTGGAAATATCTAAGAAAGGTGCAGCCTTTGTGGCTAGTGTGAGACAACCTGTAAATCAAGTGAGTGATGTGTTCACTCAACCTGATCAACAGGCTGATGATAAGGAGGAAATGTCTGATGAGGAAGACAATGCAGATATTGCTGAACTGGATGATGAGCAAATGATAGCCATGCTTGTCAAAAGGTTCAACAAGAAAAGGTTTTGAAGAAACATGCTGCAGGGAAGTTCAAATGCTGTCAAAAAGAAAGCATTTGACAAGACCAAAGCTGAGTGCTTCAAATGTGGCAAAACTGGCCATATAGCAGCTGACTGTGTGTCAAAAGCTGTTGGTCAGTCATCCAAACCACACAAGACAAACAGGGATGATGGCTCTAGGGTTAAGTACCTTATGGCTATGGCTAAGCTGAGGAAGTTGGAAAACTCAGTGGTTTCTAACCGGCAAAAGGGACTTATGGCAGAGACTTGTGACTGGGAGGAGTCTGATTCATCATCTGATGAAGAAGACAATAACTGTCTGATGGCCAACACTGATGTCCCATCAACAAGCAACTTCAAACAGGATCTGGCTGAAGCTGAAGCTTTTAGCAGCTTGGAGAACTGGAACCCTACAATGATGTATAAGGTACAAAATTTTATGGATTACAGTTCTGAAGAAAAAGTTAAAATGTTTGAATATATGCTTGTTGATCTGAAAGCTGCTGTTGAGAAGCATGCTGTTTTATTATCTGAAATCTCTAAGCTTAAAACTGATATTGAAACAAAATCCAGTAAACTGGACAGCTTCCATAAGTTGGAAGCTGGGCTTGATGAATTAAAACACATCAATTCCATTTTACTGGAAGAAAAGAGAGAAACAGATTTAAAACATGCTAAGCTTCAAAAGATAGTTGACTCTTGGTGCCAATCTGCACAAAAAGTCAGCCACCGCATAAGTCAGCAGATTCCTGCACAAATCTAAGCCAATCTTGGAGGGGATCTTGACACAGCAGCTTCCATTGTTGAGGTTAATAATTTAAAAGAAGACTTGTCCACTCTTGGTGAGATTCCAAACACTTTTATTCAAAAAGTGAATGGTAAATTAATCTCAACAAACATGTTTGTCAGGCCTCAAAACACTGACAGCTCGTGTGAACCTAGCTCAAAAGCTGTTGATGAAATAAGTTTTCCATCAAATAAGCTTGCTAAGTGTTCTGCTGATTCACACAAGCAAAAGAAAGGAAAGCATGTCCAAACTGCAGCTGTGGACATCAAACCTGTTGACAAAACAGGCTTTGGGTCTAAAGCTGGTGTAAAAAGGCATACTAATCCTTTTAATGCTGAACATTTTGAAACTAAGTTTTCAAAAGGTAAGCAGTTTGCCTTTAACAAGAGTAAGTCTCAGATTGAAGGCAAAGCTGCTGTGATTTCAAATAAATTTTCTAATCATAGTGGTAAACTGGTTTTAAATGAGAATAAGTATTTAAAAACGAGAAATAAAGATTATGTTGATAGGCAACATCAATCACATCTCAGGAAGGGAAAAGGCAAAGCCATTGCTCAGCTTGAGAGATCTGGGAATAAGTTTCCTAAACCTGTAGAAGTTCAAAAGCCAATTAAGCTTCCTATCTTTGACATCTGCCCTCCTAAAAAGAGGAAGAAGAGACATGCAAAGCTGTGGCTATTGAACTTTCCACTCAAGCTGTTGATTCATCAAAAAGTGATAAGTTTGCTAAACCTACTGATGGAATCAACAGATTAACCCAGAATGTGTTTCTGAAAGGTCTTCTTCCAAAAATGCTAAAAGGAGAAAGTGTTATAAATGTGGAATGAAGACACATCTGGCCAAAGACTGTCCTGAAACTGAGGACATGAGGCCTGCTGACTCTGATGGTTCCCTCACTGCCAACATAAACATTGTTGGAAACATCTCAGTCAATGAGAGTGGTATTCAAACTGATACCATTCAAATAGGGATTATTAGTATTGACATCACAAGTCCATCGACAAATGTTGACGAAGTAGGAGAACTCATCTCTGTGATGAGTTCCCCTAAAAGTATCTAATATACTTCTTATCACTCTGCAGGAAAAACAACCATCCCAGGTTTGGTACATGGACAGTGGCTGCTCAGGGCACATGACAAGTTGTAAGGACATGCTGAGTGATCTCAGGCCTGAAAAAGGGCCAAAAGTCACATTTGGTGACATTGTACAGGGATCCACTGAGGGATATGGAACTCTTAAAGTTGGTGCTGCAGTGTTCAAAAGAGTAGCCTATGTGGTTGGGCTAAAACATAACCTTGTTAGCATAAGTCAACTGTGTGATGCTGCCTATAAGGTTAACTTTGATGAGCACCTGGGTTACATATTGGATTCCCAAGGCAAAGTTGTGCTGTGTGCTCAACGGAAGAAAGGTGTATATGTTGTGGACATGCAATCTGCTGATCCCACAACTGAAACCTGTTTTCTCACAAGAACAAATGCAGACTTAAACTGGTTATGGCACAAAAGGCTGTCACACCTGAACTTCAAGAACATCAACAAACTCTGTAAGAAAAAGAGTTGGTGACAGGTTTGCCTTCTATGACCTTTGTTAAAGATAAACTCTGCACAGCTTGTGAGAAAGGCAAGCAGAGGAAATCATCACTTAAATCCAAACATAACTTCTCTATTGATACTCCTCTCTTCTTAATCCATATGGACTTGTTTGGACCTGTAAATGTCCCAAGTCTAGGAGGAAGAAGATACACTCTAGTAATGGTTGATGAGTTCTCCAGGTACACATGTGTGACACCCTTGCCACAACAACCACCATTAACAAGACACCCAGGATTAATCACCAATACATAAATTACATAATGATCTGATTACTTAATTAAAGTGCGGAAGCAATTAAAGTACAAAATAAAGTATTACAACAGTTTCAAATCACTCTACAGTGCTACAGAGGTTACATGTCTATATCTAAAGACTTCCATTACATTACATTGTCCCAAATTTATTACAACATTAATCTCAACAATAAGTTACCAAATAATCAACTGAGTCTACAATTCACTTCAAACAACAACCTAGCTAGATGGTCCCGCAGCTGATTTTCCTTTTCCTGTAAAAATTTCAACAACTAAAACGTAAGCGAATGCTTAGTGAATACATAGATTACGCACATTATAAATATTTATGAAGCCCAAGAGTAACCCCGACGACAAACGTCGTATACTCTCTTCGTACACCAAGTAGGGACCAGAGCCGCAGCCCCTTCGAGCCCAAAGCTCGGCATTTACACATACCATCTGAGACAAACGAACGATCGGAGATGACATACTGCCTACCGGACCTGGAGGGATCAGCTCCAGCGTCATATAGCACAGTAACATCAGAGTTAACGATGCGACCCACCGGTCCATCACTAGATGCACAACAATCGAACGGACATGCAACAAGTAAGAATGTGTATCTAAATCTACGCAAGTTAGTAGAATTCCAACCAAACAAATGAAACAACAAGTCTCAGCAGGCAAAGCTTAACATAAATCAGATATAATCATGCGAAATCTACTGTACTCACAGTGGGTGCGTAATTAATCTTTAATCAATTTTATTTCTCCTCGGGCTTTCAACCGGATCCACAAAGTACCCCACTGTGGGTTAAACAACACCACAAGGGACCTGTTAGTCAGTTGTAAAAACACCTCGTGTCAATAACTGTTTGATTCCATAAAAAACCAAATTTTTATAAGTTTTGCAAAAATTTTGACCCTAATTCGGATCCATGTCCGAATTCGGACCCCACCCGAATTCGGACCACCAATTCGGTCCTCAATAGATCCTAATTCGGACCCCATTACAATTTGGACTTCATCGATTTCGTACCACACATGTCCCAAATTCGGACCATAGCCAGTTCGGTCCCTCATCGAATTCGGACCACCATCCGAATTCGGATCAATTCGGTTTCCCCAACACTTTAGAAATTATTCTGTTTTTATAAATCAAACACTTCGGACCATATCCGAATTCGGTCCCCAACCGAATTCGGACCCCATCCGAATTCAAACACTTAGAATATTTTTGCCATTTTGATTATAACATTTCGGATCCTGTCCGAATTTGGTCCGGATCCGAGTTCCTGCCAGATCCGAATTCGGACATCCGAGTTCATAAAAGTGCAGTTTTCATACTTTCCAGATTTAATCCAAGCCATTTTTGGTACTAGTTCAATACATGGAATAACTTACACAAACTAAAATACATCTATTTTCAACACTTTTAACACTAATATTAACACTATTACATATCAAATTAAACCCATTTTTGTTCATTTTGTTCCATCCGTAAAACACACACACTAAAACACACACAAATCTCTAAAAATCGTACTTAGAGGTTGATTCAGAAGCTGAAACTCAATATATATCAACTCTAACACTCGATTTTAATGATTTCATAACAATATCATACATGCATCAACATTTAAACCCCAATTCTATGAATTCGACTTTTATAAGAACCGAACCAAAAACCTTCAAATTTCGATATTTAATGAAATGTTTACCTCAAATTGATGATTTCAGTAGTAATAGTTCCTTGAATGCAATCAAAATCCAAACTTTCAGCTTCAAAATCCAAGCTTTTATGATCTTGTTTTCTTTTAGAGAGAGAGAGCCGAGAGAAATATGAGAGTTTAGTGAGAGAGTGTGTTGGTTGAATATGAAAGACCCTTGGTCTTTTATTTCACAATTTCAAATTTTAACACCTTTAGTCCCTCAACTCAACTAGTTTATCTAAATACTGATTTTCATCATAATTTTCATCAATAACATTTTAATGATCATTCTTAATAATTATTTCACTTAATAAATAAAAATTCTAAATTTCCATAATATGCAACCAACTTCCATAAATTCAAATACATAATCATTATCAATAATTTAACTTAATACAAAATTCATCTAATTATCCCAATTACAATAAATTAAATCTGAGGATGTTACAGCATGGGCTCCACCACGCTCAACTTCGTCCTCCGTGTAAAGTTGACACTTAGTACCGTACAAGTAATGCCTCCATAATTTCAATGCAAACGTAACAGCTGTTAACTCAAGATCATGAGTTGAGTAGTTCTTCTCATGTTGCTTAAGCTGTCTTGAAGCATAAGCAATAACCTTCCCACGCTGCATCAATACAGCGCCTAACCCCAGTCTTGAGGCATCCGTATACACCACGAAATCATCGTTGCCTTCAGGTAAGGCAAGTATCGGAGCCTCGCTTAATGCTTTCTTCAGGACCTCAAATGCTTCCTGTTGCACAGTTTCCCATATAAACGGTGCATTCTTCTTTGTTAATGCAGTTAAAGGAACTGCAATTTTAGAAAAGTCCTTTATGAATCTCCGATAGTATCCTGCCAACCCCAGAAAACTTCTAACCTCAGTAGCTGAACATGGCGGCTCCCAGTTCTTTATTGCTTCAACTTTAGCCGGATCTACCGAAATCCCAGCTCCAGAAATTACATGTCCTAGAAACTGTATCTGTTGTAGCCAAAACTCGCACTTTGAGAATTTGGCGTACAACCTTTCTTTTCTCAACAACTCCAACAGTTCTCTCAGATGTTCAGCATGTTCGGCTTCAGACTTAGAGTATACTAAAATATCATCGATATATACAATTACCGATTTATTCAACATGGTCTACAAACCCTATTCATTAAATCCATAAAGACAGCTGGGGCGTTAGTTAATCCAAAAGGCATTACCAGAAACTCGTAATGTCCATACCGAGTCCTGAATGCTGTCTTTGGCACATCTTCCTCTCGAACCTTCAATTGATGATATCCCGATCTCAGATCAATCTTAGAAAATACACTAGCCCCATGTAACTGATCAAACAAGTCGTCTATCCTCGGCAGTGGATACTTGTTCTTAATCGTCAACTTATTCAGTTCCCGATAATCTATGCACATCCTCATCGTGCCATCTTTCTTCTTAACAAATAACACCGGAGCTCCCCACGGCGATGAACTTGGTCGAATGAAGCCCTTGTCCAACAATTCTTGCAGCTGTGTCATCATTTCCTTCATCTCGGTTGGGGCAAGGCGATAAGGAGAACGAGCTACCGGTGCAGCTCCGGGGATCAGATCAATTCGAAACTCAACTTGTCTCTCAGGCGGCACGCCAGACAAGTCTTCTGGAAACACATCCGGAAACTTTGAAACAACCGGCACCTCGGCCAAAGTTCTCTTCTCTGCCTTAGCATCAATCGCATATGCTAAGTATGCATCACATCCCTTTGCAACAAGCTTTCGAGCTTTTGCAATAGTCAGCAAACACAGATCCCCGCTTCTCCTATCCCCATATATACATATCTCACGCCCCTCAGGGGTAGTTATTTTTATCATTCGGCTCTTACACACTATATGGGCTTCATTCTCTATCAACCAATCCATCTCGATAATTATATCAAACTCACTGAATTCTATCGGAATCAGATCTAAATTGAAGACTACATCTTCAATTACTAACGTGCAATTACGGTATACATGATCTACCTTAACTAAAGTGTTGTTAGCAGTTTGAATATCAAGTATAGCAGACAGCTTAGACAGTGGCATAGCAAGTTGTTGTGCAAAAGCAGTAGACACGAAAGAACGGTTGGCACCCGAATCAAAAAGAACTTGTGCAGGCATGGAATTTACAACAAACATACCCGTGACCACCTCTGGGTTTTCCCTAGCTTCCTCTGCAGTGATTTGAAAGGCACGAGCCGATGCCCTCTGTGACTGACCCCGGCGGTTAACTGAACCACCGCTTGAACCTCCCGAAGATCGTGTTGATGTTGGAGCAGCAGTTGCTGGAGCATTCTTCCTACAGTTCCTGCTATAGTGGCCCCACACTCCACACTTATAGCAAGCATCACCTTTTCTTGGGCATTCACTCTGAAAATGACCCAACTCTCCACAGCAAAAGCAAGCACGTCCGTTAGTGCACTTGCCAAAATGTTCCAGGTGACACTTGTTGCAGTATTGTGGCTCGGTGTTGATGGAATACGCACGAGCACGACCAGAGGAACTAGATTGACGGCGATAAGATTGTTGAGCTGAATACTGTGAAGACCGGGAGGAACCAGAATATCCTCCCTCCCGTTGGCGCTTCGGCGGTGACGGCTGTGTTGGGTTGGTGGAAGCAGCAGCGGACCCAATGGAATAACCCGACATGATCAGAATCTGTTCTACATTTCTAGCAGCCTCAAGTAAGCCAGCAAATGTAGGGTATCGGACATTGCTCATAACCCTTCTTATCTCAATATCCAGACCAGCCTCAAACCTGGTCACCTTCCTTTCTTCAGTATCAACTTGATGAGGCGCAAACAGACTCAGCCTCGTGAACTCCACAGCATATTGAGACACCGTCTTAGTCCCCTGTACCAGCGCCATAAACTTTGCTTCCAACCTCCGGCGCTCATCAACCGGACAGTACTGCTGAGTGAATAGGTCCTTGAACTCAGCCCAAGTCATAACAGAAATCTTCTCCAATGTCAAAGCGTTCACCATGGCATTCCACCACATAATTGCATCATTCGTGAACATAGCAGTTGCATAACGAACCATGTCCTTCTCAGCACAGTCGCTGATTCGGAATGTTCGCTCAGTTGCTGTTATCCATTCCAGTGCGGCAACAGCATCTCCTAATCCATTAAACTCCACGGCTCCGTTTCCTTTGAAATCCTTAAAACGACAACCTCGGGGTTTGTTAGATGACCCAGTGTTGTCATCTCGTTCCTCATTGTTACCCCCTTCCTTCTCCTTGTTCTTTCTCTTATCCTCTCTCCTCTTAGCATCGGCCTCATCTCGAGCCCGAAACTGATCTTGTATCATTTTATTCTGCTCAGCCATCATGGCTAGCATCATCTCTCTGGCTTCCTCAGGTGTCATTCCTCCAGACATGTTCTGAAAATATAAACATATAACTTGTTTAGTAACATGTCATCAGTTTAAAGACACCACTTATTTGTCCCGTATGATAATCAATCTCTTATAATTACTAGATCATAACCTATCTTAGTTCAGATCATTACTTAAACCACTACATATCATTACCTAATGTTTGAGATCAAGACCTCACGGACACTTGAATCTCAAACTACTGCTCTGATACCATCTCGTGTGACACCCTTGCCACAACAACCACCATTAACAAGACACCCAGGATTAATCACCAATACATAAATTACATAATGATCTGATTACTTAATTAAAGTGCGGAAGCAATTAAAGTACAAAATAAAGTATTACAACAGTTTCAAATCACTCTACAGTGCTACAGAGGTTACATGTCTATATCTAAAGACTTCCATTACATTACATTGTCCCAAATTTATTACAACATTAATCTCAACAATAAGTTACCAAATAATCAACTGAGTCTTCAATTCACTTCAAACAACAACCTAGCTAGATGGTCCCGCTGCTGATTTTCCTTTTCCTGTAAAAATTTCAACAACTAAAACGTAAGCGAATGCTTAGTGAATACATAGATTACGCACATTATAAATATTTATGAAGCCCAAGAGTAACCCCGACGACAAACGTCGTATACTCTCTTCGTACACCAAGTACGGACCAGAGCCGCAGCCCCTTCGAGCCCAAAGCTCGGCATTTACACATACCATCTGAGACAAACGAACGATCGGAGATGACATACTGCCTACCGGACCTGGAGGGATCAGCTCCAGCGTCATATAGCACAGTAACATCAGAGTTAACGATGTGACCCACCGGTCCATCACTAGATGCACAACAATCGAACGGACATGCAACAAGTAAGAATGTGCATCTAAATCTACGCAAGTTAGTAGAATTCCAACCAAACAAATGAAACAACAAGTCTCAGCAGGCAAAGCTTAACATAAATCAGATATAATCATGCGAAATCTACTGTACTCACAGTGGGTGCGTATTTAATCTTTAATCAATTTTATTTCTCCTCGGGCTTTCAACCGGATCCACAAAGTACCCCACTGTGGGTTAAACAACACCACAAGGGACCTGTTAGTCAGTTGTAACAACACCTCGTGTCAACAACTGTTTGATTCCATAAAAAACCAAATTTTTATAAGTTTTGCAAAAATTTTGACCCTAATTCGGATCCATGTCCGAATTCGGACCCCACCCGAATTCGGACCACCAATTCGGTCCTCAATAGATCCTAATTCGGACCCCATTACAATTTGGACTTCATCGATTTCGTACCACACATGTCCCAAATTCGGACCATAGCCAGTTCGGTCCCTCATCGAATTCGGACCACCATCCGAATTCGGATCAATTCGGTTTCCCCAACACTTTAGAAATTATTCTGTTTTTATAAATCAAACACTTCGGACCATATCCGAATTCGGTCCCCAACCGAATTCGGACCCCATCCGAATTCAAACACTTAGAATATTTTTGCCATTTTGATTATCACATTTCGGATCCTGTCCGAATTTGGTCCGGATCCGAGTTCCTGCCAGATCCGAATTCGGACATCCGAGTTCATAAAAGTGCAGTTTTCATACTTTCCAGATTTAATCCAAGTCATTTTTGGTACTAGTTCAATACATGGAATAACTTACACAAACTAAAATACATCTATTTTCAACACTTTTAACACTAATATTAACACTATTACATATCAAATTAAACCGATTTTTGTTCATTTTGTTCCATCCGTAAAACACACACACTAAAACACACACAAATCTCTAAAAATCGTACTTAGAGGTTGATTCAGAAGCTGAAACTCAATATATATCAACTCTAACACTCGATTTTAATGATTTCATAACAATATCATACATGCATCAACATTTAAACCCCAATTCTATGAATTCGGCTTTTCTAAGAACCGAACCAAAAACCTTCAAATTTCGATATTTAATGAAATGTTTACCTCAAATTGATGATTTCAGTAGTAATAGTTCCTTGAATGCAATCAAAATCCAAACTTTCAGCTTCAAAATCCAAGCTTTTATGATCTTGTTTTCTTTTAGAGAGAGAGAGCCGAGAGAAATATGAGAGTTTAGTGAGAGAGTGTGTTGGTTGAATATGAAAGACCCTTGGTCTTTTATTTCACAATTTCAAATTTTAACACCTTTAGTCCCTCAACTCAACTAGTTTATCTAAATACTGATTTTCATCATAATTTTCATCAATAATATTTTAATGATCATTCTTAATAATTATTTCACTTAATAAATAAAAATTCTAAATTTCCATAATATGCAACCAACTTCCATAAATTCAAATACATAATCATTATCAATCATTTAACTTAATACAAAATTCATCTAATTATCCCAATTACAATAAATTAAATCCGAGGATGTTACAACATGGGTTATCTTCTTGAAGAGCAAAGGAGAGGCTGCTAGAGAAATTATTGGATTTGTGAAAAAGATGGAAATGCTGAACTCTACCCAAGTAAAGCAGCTTAGAAGTGATCATGGTACTGAATTCAGAATCAGTACTCTTGAGGACTTCTGTGAAGAGAAAGGAAGCATTCAAAACTTCTCAGCTGTAAGAACTCCACAAAAAAATGGAGTTGCTGAAAGGAGAAATAGAACTCTCATTGAAGCTGCTAGAACCATGCTGTGTGCATCTGGTTTACCTTCATCATTCTGGGCTGAAGCTGTTAACACTGCCTGCTTCACCCAAAACAGATCCTTAGTGGTGAAAAGGTTCAACAAGACCCCCTATGAGATGCTCAAAGGGAGGAAACCAAATGTCGGTTACTTCCATGTGTTTGGTTGTCCCTGCTTCATTTTGAATCAAAGAGACCAACTGGAAAAGTTTGAACCAAAATCTGATGAAGGTGTGTTTGTTGGGTACTCTGCTCTCTCCAAAGCCTACAGAGTATACAATAACAAATGAAAGGTGATAGATGAATCTATCAATGTCACCTTTGAAGAGTCCAAGGATGCTTCCACCAAAGCTGTTCCTGAATCAGTTTCAGGAGAATTAAACTTTGATGATCTCATGCATTCAAACAGTAAAAATGACTCAAAAGCTTCCACTACACCCAGTATGGAACCTGTTAATCATGATGGGCATGATGATGATTATGTCAATACATCCTGTGTGAATAAGTGTACTGACCTAATTACAACTACATGTCCTGAACCTATCAATGCTGATTTTCCTGGTTCCTCTGATGATATGTTCAACAGTGGTCAGTCATGTTCAACAAGTGGACAGGCTCAAGACAACAATATGTCTGAAAATCTTGAGAGCTGTTCAACAGGATCTGCTGAAGCTACTGATAACTCAGGAGAATCATCATTGAAAAATGATCCTAAGTGGATCAGATGTCACCCCAATGATCAAATAATTGGTGACATCAACAAAGGGGTACAAACAAGGTGGGACAGCTTAGGGAATTTCTGTATGTTCTCTAGTTTTGTTTCATTAATGGAGCCAAAGAAAGTGGATGAAGCACTAAAACATGCCAATTGGATCACTGCCATGCAAGAAGAAATCAATCAGTTTGAGAGAAACAACGTATGGAAGCTTGTCCCTGCACCTAAAGGTAAAACTATAATTGGCACTAAATGGGTTTTCAGGAATAAGATGTATGAGCAAGGTCATGTCATAAGAAATAAGGCAAGACTAGTTACTCAGGGTTATAGACAGGAGGAAGGAATTGACTATGATGAGACATTTGCTCCTGTGGCCAGACTAGAAGCAATTCGTTTGTATCTAGCCTACGCTGCTCATAAGAGCATTAAGGTATTTCAAATGGATGTGAAGAGTGCATTTTTGAATGGGAAGCTGCAAGAAGAAGTTTATGTCAAGCAGCCTCCAGGTTTTGAAAATGAACATCATCCAGGTTTTGTCTATAAGTTGGACAAAGCTCTCTATGGTCTCAAACAAGCCCCTAGAGCCTGGTATGACACTCTTCCTGAATTCCTTTTGAGCAATGGGTATTCCAGAGGTAAAGTGGATACTACACTGTTCATAAAGAAGGTGAAATCTGATATTATGCTTGTTCAAATTTATGTGGATGATATAATATTTGGTTCTACAAATGAGCAGTTATGCAAGAATTTTTCATTACTCATGAAATCTAAATATGAAATGAGTATGATGGGAGAACTTACTTTCTTCTTAGGATTACAGGTTAAACAAATTGCAACTGGAATTTTTATAAATCAAAGAAAGTATACCTTAGATCTCTTGAAAAAGTTTAAATTTGATCAAAGTTCTCCTATTAAAACCCCAATGGCAACCAATGTAAAATTGGATGCTGATGCCAGTGCCAAAGCTGTTTCAGTAACAGCTTACGGAGGTATGATTGGGAGCTTGCTATATTTAACTACTAGTAGACCTGATATTATGTTTGCCACCTGTCTGTGTGCTAGGTTCCAAGCTGATCCAAAAGGAATCTCATCTAGCTGCTGTTAAAAGAATCTTCAGATACCTGAAGGGTACACCAGGTTTGGGTCTTTGGTATCCCAAAGACTCAAGCCTTGAACTAACAGGTTATTCAGATTCTGATGTTGCAGGCTGCAGGCTAGATAGGAAAAGCACAACAGGTGAATGTCAACTCCTTGGTGGTAAGTTGATAAGTTGGTGTAGCAAGAAACAGAACTCAGCGTCTACTTCTACTGCTGAAGCTGAGTACATTGCTGCTGGAAGCTGCTGTGGGCAGATTCTGTGGATGCAGGATCAGCTTGAAGACTATGGGCTTGTGTATAGGAAAATTCCTATTCTGTGTGATAACACAAGTGTCATAGCCATTTCCAACAATCCAGTATTTCATTCAAGAACAAAGCATATTGAAGTCAGACATCACTTCATCAGGGATCACATTCAGAAAGGTAATGTGGAGGTAAGTTTTATTTCCACAAATGAACAGCTTGCACACATTTTCACCAAACCTCTTGATGAAACCAGGTTTAATTACCTTGTCAGCAAGCTAGGCATGTTAAACAAAAGTGACTAAGTGTCCTCAAAGGTCTAAGACTTTTATGTCTCACAATGATCGAGTTTCTCAGAACAGCTTAGACAGAACAGGCTCTGCATGTTATGCACTTAGCCATTGTTCTGAAAACCTTGAACAGCTTGAACATACAACAGGCTGAACAAAAACTGTTTACTCGTCCAGCCTGCTCTGATGGTCCATTTTTCACTCTGCTCATTCCCTCACACTGATTTACAAGACATTGTCTTGTAACCTGCTCAGCTATTGGACACAACATGTTCCTACATGATTGAACAGGTTGAGGGAACAGCTTGAAGAATGAACAGCTTGTGATGACCCTGCTCATCACAGGTTTGACCAACAGCTTAGACCAACAGTTTTTAATTACCTTTCTTCAAAATTAAGTTACTTAATTTCTGTTTTTATTTACCTTAATTACTTCGGATAATGTGGGTTTCGTGTGTTAGTGATTAAAAAGGGCTCAAGTGGTCTGACAAACGGTCTGACATGGACAACCGTTCCGTTTTCCGTTAACGACTTTTTCAAATCAACCGCCCAAATGTTTCTCTCTCATACTCACTCACATCCAAATCCTATAATTACCTCATACTGTTACATCTTCGTCTTCCTCACTACTACCATAAAACTTCTAAGAACCCTAAAAATTCGACTAAGTGTCTTGTGCTTCTGCTACTTTTCCTACTCTCAAAATGGCTCACAGAAACAACCCCTTCCTACCAGTATTTGTTGGTGATGATGTGCAGAAACATTCATCAGTCACCACCATGCTAACCCTCAAACCCACAAACTACATTGCCAACCTCACAATCCCCAAAAACTATGTGGGGAAAGGTTATGATCAAATGGTGGAATTTTTGACAGTTCATCCGTTGAACTATGCTATGACTGCTACCCCTGGTGTCCTGTACCAGGAGATGGTGTACGAGTTATGGTACACTTGTGCCTACAACCCCAACACCAAGGTCATCAAATGAACTATTCTCAATGGGACTCAGACCATTGAGATTACTGTTGATCTTCTTAGGGAGGTTCTTCATCTGCCCATTGCTGATTCATATGACATGCCCCAGCCTGAAAATGAGCAAATGAAAAATTTGCTACGCTTATGCGGTGTAGCAGAACCCAAAATTGGAGCTACGCTGTACAGGAAGGATCTGTCTCCTACCTACAGCTTTCTGTTTTCCTCCGTGATGATGAGCTTCAGCAGCAAAGTTGGTTCATTTGATCAACTGAGCCGTGATGAAATCCCAATAGTCCTACAGCTGGTGGATGGGACTACAATCGACATGGCTAAGTGGATCTTTCTGAACTTGAGGAACCTGGTGCAGCAAGAGCCAAGACCAGCTGCTGTTCGATACCCCAGGTTTCTAAGCCTCATATTCAGACACATTTGTGGTGAGCACCTATACAACTCTCAGCCTTTACCTCATACTGCTACATTCCCTGTGATAGGGAATAGAGTTTTCTACACTGCTATTCTTCCAAATGAACCTCCTCTGTCCACACCAATGAGGAGGTTGTTAGGATTGGTGGAAGGACCCTCTGCTGTGAGGGTGAATCCAGAAGCTGCTGCTCCCAAGAGAAAATCCAAAGACAGGTCCAAACTTGTTAAGAGGACCCTGGCAACCACTGAAGTTGGTCTTGTGCAAAAGAAGGCCAAAACAGCTCAGTCTGAGTCTGCACTCTTAGCCTCTATGGCTGAGGGGGAGCAGGCTCCTCACCCTGGTTCATTCGTTGAACCTGAAGCCTCTGTGGTTGGTGCCTTTGTGGAACCTGAGACTATGGAACAGGCCAACCCACCTGTTTCTGACCCAGTCTCTAAACCTGTCCAGTCTGAACCTCTCATCACCTCTCCACAATAACCCACTTCATCCATCCACTACCAACGAAAATCACTCTCCAAAAAGAAACCAGCCCAAACAACCACCTCCTCTACTCCCTCCCAACAGGGTTCAGTTGTAAGAGAAGCCACCCCTGCTGCCTCTCCTATATTGGGAGCAGGTTCAGCCTAATTGGAGACTGCTTCACTCCAACGTGAGTCCACCCTGAGTCAGTCTAGACCCTCTGGTTCCTCCCAACAGGAACTAGTTGTACAAAAGGATATAACCATCTCACCTATTCCAGCCTCCCAACTGGCTGAGAATATTGAAAGACAGAAGTCCTCTCCACTCCATACTGAGTCCACACTGTCCCCTACTGAAATTTCCTTACACCCTGAGTCTGCACGAGTTGCCCACACTGCTGGTATAGACCAATCAGCAGCTCAGCCTCAAACTTCTGCTCCCCATGATACAGCTGTTCTACACCAAACAGTTGCTGAGGGACCAACAACCCAAGCTGATGAACCTCAGGGAACACACCATCCCTTTGGTGAGGCTGCTCCCTCCATGCAAACTCCATCAGCAGGTTTCACCACTGCTGATGTTGAAATGCATATCCCTTCTCCCCATGATGATGTGCTTTTACACCAAGGCACTGCAGAGGGAACACCCACTGGCCTTCATGAGGGTGTTGCAACACAAACAACATCTGAAAGGACCCCAACCTCAACACCTTCTCCTGATGATGCAGCTACAACCGCTGCTGAGGGACCCTTTGACCCCTCCAAGCTGGGCCACATTACTTTTGCTCAGGCTATGGAGCTTCTCTCAAATGTTCCTCTTCCCTCTCCATCACATCCTCATACACCAGCCGCATCATCATCTTCTCCATCAACCCAATCTAAACAGTCCACCCATACACCTCCATCTCCTAAAGACCTACCTTTGAAGGATCAGCTTTCTATGCTGACCAACAAAGTTGGTTCTTTAGAAACTACTATGACCTCTCTACCCTCTCTTATTTTAGACTATGTGTCTGAACAGCTTAAGGGGTTCTTTGATCTGTTCAAGGACTCCTTCCCTGCCCCTCCACAAACTGATAATTTTCCACAGCTGCTTGCACTCACTGCACAGTTGCAAAATGTGTCCACCTCCCTCTCCTTAATTCTTTCACTACAACAGGACTCTGTGTCCTCAATGACAGCTATTTCTCAATAGCTGTCATCTCTCCTAACTTCTTGCAACTCTACACTTCCTGATACTCTGGCCAACTTGAATACCCTCATTGGCTCGCTATCAAATTCCGTGTCATCAACCCTTGCTGATGTACAAGATTCTCTAGAACTCCATCTTGCACAGCTCCAAAGTTTGCTGTTCACAGTTTTTGATAGGGAAAACATTGTTAAGTTGACCTCCCTTGCTGATACCCAATCCTCTTCTCTTCACACCTGTCTTTCACAGCTTGCAGAGGTGAAGGAAAACTTGGCATTCTTAGTGAATAGCCTTGTTAGCCCAAGGCCTGCTGCCAAAACTGCTGGCAAGCCTGATGACTTCGGGTCTTCAGGCAGACCAGGTGTTGAAGGTGCTGGAACATCTCCTTCAAAGGGGGAGAAGTCATCTGCCTCGAAGACTAAGTCTAAGGGGGAGAAAACTTCTTCTCCTAAGGAGAAATCAGTGCCTGCAATACTCACTGGTCAACCAGCAGGTGCTTCAACAGGTACACTAGAGGGTGTCTCCCACGCTTCTCCGCCTACTCAGGCTGAATCTCCAATCCTTGCTCACTCTAAGGGGGAGGATCTTACTCCTGAGGGCAGGCCAAGCAGCAGAAGGAAGCATCTGATTTTAGAAGAAGAAGAGGAGGAGGAGGAAAGTCCTGAAGCTGCTGTCACTACAGCAGCTAAAGGAAAAGAAAAAGCAGCAACTGATCCTCAACAGCAGAAAGCAGCAGAGCTTAGATTTCACAAAGTCAGGGCCAAAGAAATGGGTCATCCTATGCACAAATATTTTGAGTTTAGTGAAGAACAGCTTTAAGCCCTGGAAGCTTTAAGGAAAGAAGAAGAATCGGCAAAAGCTGCTAAGTCTTTTGCACTTCAAGAGGCAAGGAAAGTTAAAATGTCCTCTCTGGTTGGCAAAAGAAAATTTTGGAAACTGCTAAGGGATCAGTAGAAGAGAAGGAAGGTGAAAAGGAAAAAGGTGCTCTGGTCTCAGTGACCAAAACTTCAGTGCCTTCTGCAAGAGCTCAATTTCACTTTGACAACCTGGCAAGAAGAAAATTTCAAGATGTTGCTAATAGAAGGCTTGCCAAGGAAGCAATTGTCAAAGTTGTACCCATATCAAGAAAAGGCAGTCAGTGGAAGTTGAAAATAACCAGAACGGGTGCAGCAGGCCCATAACTAGAAACATATGACTTCACTGACGTTGCTCAAATGGGATACAGAGAATGGATTGAGCTGGCAGTTGCTCTGAGTAAATCTAAGTCTGAAACTGCTAAGACTGTCAGAGCATATGTCAAGAAGCTGATGGAGAGAGTGAAGAATCTTGGCCTGATCTCCAAAGAAGTTAGTGAAGGTGTCTATGTGACACGACCTAAAATAAAGGCCAGGAGAACAAGGAAGGACACTGAGATGGAACAACTCCTCATCCTGATAGAACAGGGTGACTATGCTATTGAGATGAAAGGAGTTGATCACAGCCTGCCTAGTGGAATGGAGTTTGAAGATGGCAAGATCATTGAAGAGCCTGAGCTGGGGGCATTTTTTGTAGATCCCTTATCTCAGAAGAAATGCTTTCAGAGAGCATCAGATCTATACAAGGTGGATCTGAGACAGTTTGTAGCCTTCAGACTTGCAGTTTCATTCAGGCAGTCAAGTAGGTGGAGAGCAGCTATCTGGGATCAGCTCAGAGGCTGTTATGAAAGAGGTGAACTTGAGGATCCCAAGTTTATGATCATAAGAAGTGAAATTTAAGAACTTGAGAAGATGTTTGAAGTTCCCCCTCCATTGTGATGAAGTTCATCTACCATCTGGGTAGGTGAAGAATGGAAGCTGTCCATCAGTTGAACAGGCTCACCATTATCTGCTCCCAACAAAAACAGTCCAATGTACATTAGTTGTACTTTATTTACATATGTTGTAATTTTCTCTTTTACATTAGTTGTAATATACATCAGTACATCAGTTGTACTTTTGTAAGAACATGTGTTGTTCTAATCTAATCAAAAATCAGTGTATATATAAACTGATCTTTTACTTTATGTTGATGTTGTAATTTTATTTCAACAAATGTACTGTAAAAATATATAGTGACTTTTGATAAGACCAGCTTAGACTGGTTATTGTAAATAGGGGGAGATTGTTAGGCACAAAAAGGCCTCAGTCAAACCTGTTCTGCATCTGAGGGGAAGATTATTAGTCAAACCTGTTGATGCTTTTGAAGGTTGAATTTAAGGCCTGTTATATGCCTTATTGAAACCTGAAAATGATTTGCAATATCAGCCTGAAGCTGTTCTATATGTTGCATGTGTTGCAACAATGGCGGTTTTGCCCAGCTGTTCAGTCTGCTGAACAGGCTGGACATAAACTGTCTACGCTGCTCTATACTGGTGAGCAGCTTGGGCAGTTTTCAAGTGTTCTGTTCTTTGTGAACAGGCTAAACACTTTATGGAATGTGTTTCCATGTCCTCATGTATTGTTTTTGACTACAAGATCAGTTTACAAAGTCGAAGACAAAGTGGAAATCAGAACTGCTCAGCCTGCCCAAGCTGTTCTGCTACATGAAGACAAAAGGTTATTTGAAAAAGGGTGACATACCTTTTTCTTATATCAAAATAGGCCTTTACAAAGGAAGAAAAACACAAAGTTGACATTCCTTATTTAGTTAAAGGCAATGCATCAGTAGACAAAGTGAAAAGACAAAAGTTCTGCCCACATGAAGACAAGTCTGCTTTTAAGAAAAGTGCAGAAAAGTTTATGTTGTCTTTTCAACAAGACTTCTCCTTTTTCATTCCGTCCAATGAAGAACCTTCACTTAGATCCTCTGAGTGAGTATAAAAAGAAACTTCCAAAGATTGAAAGATTAAGCCAAAAAGCTAAGTGCTGAAACCAAGAGTGAACGTCCATTCAAAGTGAGTCTTTCATTTATGCAAGTCTGCTTGAATAAAACAGTGCTCAGTGTCTAAGCTGTTCTTGTTCAAGCTGTTCCTCAGAGTCTTGAAAACACAGTGAGTGATTCTTAGTGAGTGTATTCATTGTAATTAGTTTAAGTCAGTCTTAGACTAGTTAAACATACTGTTGTATCTCTCATCTCAGCTTGAACCTTTCCGCATTCAAGCTAGTTTGTAATTAACATTTGTTGATAATACATACAAACATTGAGAAAATTGTGTATAGTATTTAAAGAGTTGTATTCACCCCCCCCTCTACAGCTTAAGGCTATACACTTGGGATATCTTTTGGGACCTACAATTCCCTTATGTATTCCCGTACCCTCTGTGTTTGTACTGCGCGTTGTAATCAGATAGAGGAATAGGCATCACCGTAACGCTGGGATTTCCCTTTGGAAGAGTTATTCTTTGAAGAGCAGCCGTCATATATACATCAGCCTCCGTTCTTTCATGGATATCATCATCATTATCCATAGCGTACTGAATTATTTGCTGAAGAAACCTCTAAAGAGGTATGTATCTACGTCCTCGCATTGTTCGTCTATCCAGATTGGCTCTTTTTAATTCGTTAAATATCAACGCAGCATAGTTGTAATGACGGTCCTAAGCAAACACTGCCAACATTGAAAGCACTTGAATTGACGTCGAATCATGACCAGAATGTTTCCCGGTGAAACATTTATTGGTGATTTCGAAGAGAACCCTCCAATGTGTTTGTACATCCGGTGTGACGACAACAATCTAGTTTTGTTATTGATATCATGATTGTGTATGATGTTTACATTTGCATGGTAAGATATAGACTATCATATTAAGTTCTAGAATAAGTTCCAGAAATAAGTTCAAGATTAAGTTCTAGATATAAGTTCTAGATTAAGTTCTAGAATAAGTTCTAGGTGAGAATATGTTCTAGGTGAAAGTAAGTTCTAGGTTAAGATAAGTTCTAGAATAAGTTCAAAGTTAAGTTTAAGAACAAGTTCAAAGATATGTTCAAGAACAAGTTTAAAGATAAGTTCAAGAATAAGTGGAAAGGGTAGAGTTTGAACTTATTGAGAATAAGTTCGTGAGGAGCATCTACACGAACTTATCGTCTATATATTGAACTTATCATTGTGAACACAGTATTCTTTGACGGCTCAGAGGTTCCGTCGAACTTGAGAGCAAACAGAGCATCCGTTCGATTTATTCAGAGACTTTTAACGAAATTAGCGTTGCGAGCTCGTATAGTGCACGTACGAACTTGAGAGATTTTAGAGAGTACTTTCGGAGAAATACACGTGTCGGGTCATTCATCGTAACGTCTATCATTGTGTTCGTCTTCGGGTTTCCGTGTGTGTGATCGATCCGGTAAACCGCTAACGAGGATTCCGTACTCGTTGGAAGGTGTCGCGTCAAGATCAGATCCGTAGGTAGGTGACCTTACAAGTGGTATCAGAGACATAAAGACTATTCATCATGTTCATACAAACATTCATGGTTTCTTGACGTTCTTGCCGGGAAAATCACGTTTTCTTAGTTTTTTTGAGTTCTACAAGCAAGGTAACCGGGAAAAATTCACATTAGTTCAATTATTTCAGTCGAAATCAGTGTTTTTAGTCGTAAAAGCACTAATTTAATCTGAAATATTGAAAAAATCAAATTTTTAGTCGTTTCTCGAACTTGCGGCGCTCAAACTTAAGGGGGTATTAGGGTTCATTCGAACTTGGCAGAATATGCTCCTCTCGAAGTTGTTTTAGGGCTTCATTCGCATTTAACTGAAAATTCGAAGTTGTCAGAATTCAAACTTGTCGATTCGAAGTTGTCAGAAAATTATGGTTTCTTTGAACTTACCTGAGGTTCGAACTTGTCAAAAATTTAGGTTTTCTTCGAACATACCAGAGGTTCGAACTTGTCAGAATTTCTATGGTTTTCTCGAACTTCATTCACTCGAACTTGTTGAGTTCAAACTTAAGTCAATTCGAATTTAATTTTCAAACGAATTTGAATTTTAAATTATTTGAACTTGCATAACTTCAAAGGGTTTATTTTAAGTTAATTAATAAATTAAATTGTTTAAGTTCGAAAACAAAAAGTTTAGAGAGAATGTCGAGTTTGCAAAAATTTATAGAAATGGACCACCAGGTCGGCAAAGCAAATTCTCCGCCAAAGCTGATGAAACTGGAGGATTATTATTGGTGGAAAGATAGGTTTGCTGATTTTGATCGCATTACCGACATGCGTATGTGGATACGCATCGATGAGGGATATATACCTCCTACGCAAGAGCTTAAAGGCCGACAAAGAGTCTTAACTTATCAGAACATGAAAGAGGATGACAAGAAACTTTATGATGCCGAGAACTGAGCATTCTCAATTATACGAATGTGATTACCTCAGGAAATACTTCACACATTGAGGAATCATAGGATTTCTAAAGAGTTATGGGATGTTCTAGAGAAAAGGTGTGAGGGAAATCCAAGGGTTCGCAAGGGTAGAACTGAGATGCTGAAACAGCAATTTGCTATCTTCAAGGCGTTGAAGAATGAGACGTTAGATGAGACAATCACTAGAGTCTATTATCTGTTAACTGAACTTGACAATCACAATGTTGAGTATCAAGAGACTGAGAAGATAGAAAAACTTCTAGATGCTTTACCGGGGTAGTGGGAGATGTACACCGATTTAATAAAGCATGATGACGAGAAGTTCGAGACTCTCACTCTTGAAGGCGTTATTGGAACGTTGAGGGCATAGAACTTCAAGTTACAGAAGAAAGAATGGGAGTTTGAACAGGTTCAAGATCAAGAAATGTATTTTGGAAAATCAAAACCGTCAATTGCTGGTGAACTGAAGTCGGGGGCCACAACATTCTTCTCGAGAGAAGAATCCATTCCAGTTGAGACAGAGGAATCTAGAAACAGGGCATTCTTAGGGTTTTCCAAACTAGAAGAAAAACCAAATCATTCTGCGTCTATGTCTCAAGGATATACAAAGATGCCGATGAGCGCAAAATCAGCTGAAGATCATTTAAATCTTCTTGCTTCATTTGTCACAGCGTACGACAATTGCGTTCCGGGAAAAATAAACGATCCTGCATTATAGGAAGAAGACTACGATTAGGTAGATCCTGATGACTTGGAAGAAATGGACCTACAATGGCAACTGGTCATGGTGACTCAAAGAGTAAAGAGGTTCATGAAGAGGACAGGAAGAAATCTGAACGTAGGCAACATCAAAGTTGGATTTGACAAGTCAAAGGTATAGTGTCACCATTGTCAAGGATTGGGACATTTTGCAAGAGAGTGTCGAAGACCAAAAGTAGAGAACTATCAGAATCAAAAGTAAGGGAGATATCAATCTGGTGGTTCTGGGAATCAAGCAGCCATTTGCTGATCTGTTAACCAATGTGTCATCTAACAGACAGCTTAATGGAACTTATGATTGGAGTACTCATCCGGAGTTGAATGCTAGAGCCTTTATGGCAGAAGTAACTGAGACTAAGGATGACAAAGCTGAAGAAGTTGCAGAGGACACGAAGCAGAAAGATAAAGTCCTTTGTTGGTGGAAAAGTCAGAGGAGCAAAGCATTCTACAGTTTGCAGCTCAAATGGCGAATGTGGATTCTGACCGCAAAAAGGTAACTCTAAAGTTTTCTACATTCCACGATTTATGTGTTTCATGTGCTACTTTAAATGATAGAATGAATCTAGTTGTAGAGACACATCACAACTTAACTGCTCAGATCCAATCGTTAAATTCAGATAACACTAATCTTTTATATATTAAGGAAGATTTAAGGAATAAGCTAAAAGCAGATGCTCAGGATGTCAGATTTCTAAAACACAAGTTAAGTGAACAATGTGTCAGGATAGAACTTATGTATGAGCATGTTGAAGCTTTGACCAAAGAAATCACTCTTCAGGATGTAGAGCTAGCTGAGTCTAGAGTTAAAGTTGCAAAGGCAAATAGCAAGCTTGAAAAGTTTAGGAACTCGTGTCTAAATCTAGGGAAGATCTTAGTAGCTCAATGACAAATTAAGAAGCTAGTAGGCCTAGGTTATCAAGAGAGTCCTCCACCATTCAGCAACAACTACGTGCCTCAACCTCAGGATAAAACCGATGAACCGGTCGAATCAGAGGTAGCAACTGGAACTGAATCTGATAAGGATAAGTCAACTAAGGTATCTAACACGACCTCTATGACTAAGAAAGTAAAGTTTGTGCAGTCTACTAGTGACACTACACTAGGAGAAGCTAAACCTGAAATTAATAATCAAAAAGTGGAAGTGATCACTGTTGAATTAATAGAAAATGACACTAGTGAGACTCCTAAATCAAAGGGCACTTATAAGAAGTCGATTGATAAGATGTCATGCTTTATATGTCATGAGAGAGGAAATGATGTGTCTAGCTGTCCTTATAAGAAAGTGGAGTCTACACCCTCTAAACAGAGTCTAGACATACTGTAGGAAAGCAAGAACAACAAAGACCAGTACCTAGTATTGCCAGCACTAGTAGTTCTCAACATATAGAGAAGAATGTGAGTGCAACAGCTAGGATACCTGTTAAACAAATACCGGTGTCAGGTCCACAACAAGGATATAGGAGTACAACACCAAGAAGGACATACGCTCTAGTTTGGTCTTATACTCCTCAAAGTCAACAGACACTAGGTGGAGCCCACGGATATCAAAATGAAATGCATTATAATATAAACTATTCTAGGGCTCAACCAAAAGTGACAGCCCAAAGGCCAAGAGTGAATCTGAATCACTCAGCACCACAACAAGTTCTCAATCAAAAACCCAAGTCACCTGAAAGGAGAGATGGGTATTTGAAGGAGTTCACGTATGTGGATAAGAATGGTAGTACCAAGTCAGTCATGGCTTGGGTTCCCAGTGATAACTAACTTGTTATCTTTCATTTGCAGGAGCTAACTATAGCTCTAAACAACAAACGGTTCGTCGACAGTGGTTGCTCTCGTCACATGACTGGGAAGGGAGTCTACTCACAGACTTCAACGGATGGAACAAGGGATTTGTATCATTCGCTGGGAACAAGGGAGGTCATATCACTGGAACTCGAGTGGTCACTAATGGGACAATCACACTTGATCAAGTTTACCATGTTGATAAACTTTAGCACAATCTCATTAGTGTATCTCAGATCTATGATAAGAAGAATTCGGTAATCTTTACTGAACATGAGGCGTTAGTGCTAAAGCCGGGATTCAAAATACCTGAAGAGTGGATTATGATGAGAGCCCCAAGGAAGAATGATTTGTACATGATTGACATGAACATATCAAACTCTTCAATGGAAACAATTTGTCTACATTCCATTTTCCTTCTTGTTCATCAATCGGAAATCAAGAAAAACCGGGCACTACGGTGAGACGTGAAAACACCCGATCCCATTCCGACCTCGATATGTGGAATCGTCTTGCGCACCTACCTAGTGTCGGTCGCACATTCAACATAGTGTTCGGACTCATGTGCCTTCCAGAACCAGGGGTCTTCGAGCCTGGTGCGTACGATTAGCCAGCCTTACGGCGGCAAAAGGATTCTGAGTGGTTGGTCGAACACGCAGAATGTGCAGGAGAGGAGGGTTCCTCAAATGCCCAACTCGATTTGGACTTAACTCTGCGTCCGCCGGGACCAACAGCAGAGGAAATAGAAAGGGAGCTTTCCTCTTTTCTTTCTTCCTTTGGAAATTATCCAAAGCTTCAGAATTCGAATCTATTCTATGGCACAGACGCATGGAACACTTGCACCTAAGGAAAATGAACTACATTACAAAAAATGGTTTGGTGCAAGGTGTTCCACTGAAGAGTTTTCAATTCGATGAAAAGTGTTTCCCGTGAAAGAAGGGAAAACAACATAAGAAGTCACACAAGTCAAAGACTCAGAACTCGATAGCTTCCACTTTCGATTTGCTGCATATGGATCTTTTCGGTCCGATAAAAAAAGGAGCATGGGTGGTACTTGGTATTGTTTAGTTATTACTAATGATTACTCACGTTTCTCCTGGGTTTTCTTTTTAGGTACAAAGGGCGAAACAGCAAGCATGTTGATTGGGTCCTAAGACCAAGTGGAGAAGTCTTACAGGAAAAGGATAAAGTGTGGTAATTGATATAACAGTGATGGTGATAACAACTATGCGGATCCTTTCACAAAAACATTTGTTAAATCACGCTTTAAATTGTTAGTTCAACTAAATGGCATGCGTAATCCAGACTAACTGGACCTTAGTAATTTTTCTTTCTTTTTGGTAGTATCTTATTAGTTTAGTTTATTAGAATATTTTAATGGAAAAATGAAAAACAAAAGAAAAAAGTGAGAAAACCATTAAAATTAAAAAAAATAGAATATTAAAAAATGAGATAAGCCTTAGAATCATAGGTTCAAAGTGACGAAAATTAGCACAGTCTAACAAACTCTAAGTGTTAAGCTTTCACACATAATGTACCTTAAAATCTAAGTGAGATATACATTCTTGTCTAATATGTTGGTAGGCATAATACATGAAGGAAATCCTAACAACTAATAAAATAATCAAGAAAATGTCATATGTGTAACTAACTTAATGTATGACCAAAAGGTCTTAATTTCTATGTTAGAGACATACAGACAACGATTATAAATGAGGTATTCAAATTTATTTGGGGGTTCTATAGCAACATCAAATACATCTTAAACAAAGAAAGAAAAGGTTTTGAAAAAAAAGGAAGTCAACACATGATAAGCACAGACCTGTCACCGCTGTTTTGACTTAAAGTAGCAAGATATGTCACTTTGTTATACGTAAGTACAGACCTGTCACCGCTGTCTTGCTAACATAAGAGGAACTCTAAGACAAACTAAGACACTCTTTTTAAATTGAAAACCATACCGACAATTGACTTCGAAGGTATATTACGACAAACAATCAAAGGAATAAAAAATTCCTAAGAGGTGAGAGTGAAATACTGAAAGTGTGTTTGACACCGCTATCTGATTGAACCTTCTTTGATTATCTCGCAAAAATATATTGTAAGTGTATTTTTATCCATAAATTAATTTTTAGCTAAACTTAATTTTACTTTAATTTACTCTTATTTTAAATTTTATATTCATATTTATTTTAGACTATCTTATTTTTAATAAATAGGAACGAGGTCAAAGTTACTAGGATGCATTATAGTTGGAAAAACAAAATTTGCATGATAAGCAATTCCTAAAAGTGAAGGGTTCCGAGATAAGTTGAAAAGGTGAAAATTCTTCAAAGTTTTTCAAAACATAGGATTTTGTGACTGTTTTTTTAAGATAACGACTGTTTCTCTCGAACTTAATTCTAGTGTTTGGTTTACCTTCGAAACCATCAAAGAATGTAAGTAAGGAGAGTTTAATTGCATTTTTATCATTGAATAATAGATTTGGATGTCCGGCTAACATTTTCTGACTTGTCTCATGTGTTGATTAAGTCTATACAGTGTTAGAATTGGAGTTTTAACAGAAGTACAAATTTTTCAGCTGACAAAGGCGATTCGTGAACTTCAACGTCTTAATGCCCAGTTGGATCATACAGAGACTAATCAGCAGCAGCAGATTGCAAATATGGAGGCTATACAGGAGGAATAGTTGAAAGATAGTCCATCTCAGGTGGAGAAATTGTAGAGACGTCAAAGAAGATGGCCCGAATTGTGAGCTGGAAGATCTTTCAAGACAACAATTTGCTCAGCTTTGCTGATCTTCAGGGGAAGTCGGTGTTCATAGTCACTGACAATGGAAAAGACAAGGATTCAGAGGCGACTAAAGTAACTGAAGATAAGGTCTGATCGGAGCATTGTCAGGGTTGGATGAAGACGAAATGAGGTTCGTCTTCGAGGATGGATTAGAACAGCAGGATCTTGAGGAATGAGCGTATACTCCTAAAGATATACCTGATTGGAAGTCACTCGATGAAGGTTTATGAATGAAGATCAGAATGTGATAGATCTAGAGATGCTTAAAATCTCCACTAGATGATGAATCAGAATCTGAAGTGTGAAGTGATTGACTTAGCTTGGAAGGACCTTATAAGTCTTGGAAGACGATTCTTATGCTGAGGTGTCACTACTACAAAATGAGCCTATTGCAACCTTTTGAAAGCAACTTTTATATAATTAGTTGCATTTGATTCTAAAGCAAGTTTAAAAAAAAAAAAAATAAAGGTTGCATTAGAAGATCTAATGCAATATTTAACTTAAAAGGTTACAAATTTAATTGAAAATGGCAACATTTATAAGAAAGGTTGCATTTTTTATAGGTTATAAGTTACCTTTATTTTAAAAGGATGCATATGTCTATAATAAACGCAAATTTTTTTCAAAAAGTTACATCTAAAATGTGATTGTAATTTTTTTTATTTTTTCTTTAAAATAAAATATATAACAATTTTACATTGTCAACATTTTCATTTGATTAATATTATTTATTGCTAATTTATTTAGGCTAAATATTAATATAAATAATTTCATCATTAAAATTTTATTATTATTTTATTTATATATAATTGTTATTCAAAAAATTTTATAAATTTAACTTTATAACCTATTGCATTCTGTAATTTCATCCTCAATAATTTAAAAAGTTTAAGAAATTTTGATAATTTTAAAAAGATGAAAAGTAAAAAAATTATAAGAAAAATAGATGTTATAAAAAAAATCAGACATTTCATCGTTCTTTTTCCCCAAATATAAATCTGATACTCCCTCTCCTCTCCTAGCAACCCCCCAAACGTTTCCACATCAATTCATAAGCATCTTTCACGTGTTTCTCCTATAACCTAGATGCCTCACCCATCTACGACCAGCGACCGATGGTGCGTGCTCCGGCGACACTCTGTCTCACCGTTAGCGGTGATGCTTTCTCACCTGCTGCGGCAACACATATAGACACACACTCTCCTTCGATGACGAGATCTCCTCCCCTCCCCGGCGCCGCTGCCTCACCACGACCAGCAGAAAGACGCCACTGCTGCTGGTGTTTTTCTTTCATTTCCATCCATTCGACCACAAGATCCCCCTCCAACCACCATACAAAGAACTGGTTGCCAGCTCGGTTGAAGTTAGGATTTTGGGTTTGCCCACTCTCATGGTGAAATAAGCCTTGCGGTGAACGAATTTCATTTCTCCAAGATGGAACAAGGTAAATCAGTAGTTGACGACTTTGCTTAACATAAATTTCTGGTTTAATTTTTTTCCACTCTCATATGGTGAAATTGACCTTGCTAACTTTGCTTAAAATAAATTTCTGGTTTAGTTTTTTGAATTGGATCTTTCCTTCTATCATTACCTATTGTTGGATATGCAATTTTCCTTTGATGATAGTGTGATCAATTGGATGCCAAACTCATGTTTAATCCTTATTAGTTTCTTCTGTAAAACAAAATTAAGAAAAATCGAATGAAAATGTGCAGGTGTGTGCATGCAGTAAAGTATGTGTGTGTGTTTGTGTTTTGCAAAAAAAAACCAAAAGTTTAAGTGTAGTGGGTGCAATGTTTGAACTGTCTCTTTGCATTTGGCCAGCAAGAAATTCTGTTTTTGTCCGTGAATGGCCAAGAAGGCCTTTGGCCATGGCTTGGTGAACATCATATATGTTTTATTGATCAATTTTATGTATCAATCGCCATTAATCCTTGCATTTAGTTGCTGGAAAATTTATGAAAACAGAAAGAAAGTGCAGTCAATGTTTCTGTTTTTAAGTCCTAAAGAAGGCTAAGTATGGCTTTTGGCCTTGGCCTATTCACTTGTATTTGTTTGTATGATGTTTATAGATCAATCGCTCACATAATTCTCCCTTAATTCTTCTAAAATGCTGCTGGAAATGCACTGAAATAAACATAACGAAATGAGTTTGGAAATGGGTTTTATGTTTCTGTTTTGGCATTAAAACAGAATGATGATTGGGCTGTCCCGTAACACAGCAATCAGCTGAGTTACTAGACTATTAAAGTCCTTCAAATCGCAAATAAAGTCTCTCAACTCACATACAATAGACCGTAACATGTATGCATATAATTTAGCTAAGTTTATGTGTGTTTTGTGGTTTGAAAGCAACAACAACGGCAGCCCAACAGCCCTTAATTAGAAAGCAAAACAGGAGGAAGATCATGACAGCTGCAAAGTGCATGTATGATTAGTGTTTGTCTCCTTGATGTGTGCAGTCATGTGTGTGTGATCACTTAATAAAAACACAGCAGCTATACTCATAAATATACATTTAAGTATCAAGTTGAGTGTGCATTATAGTGATTTATGTTATGTATAGAAATGTAACAGTCTCCAAGGCTTGGCACATATGCAAGTCTCGGACTTATAGATCGAATATCAGCAACAAGATAATCACAATAGCAGCCTATTAGCAAACATATATACATGTGAGTGTGATTATAAATAAAATAGACAGCCACATATAAATTCCATTTAACGTCCTAATTAACGTTAAACTATCGCAGATTACATACATGAGGTAGTATTTGTTATGAAATTGTTTGAATACATATTTCTTTTATAAATTCGTTGTTATAAATCTCAAATTTGTTTTATGAATTTGTCCTTATAAATCTCGAGTTTGTTTTACGAATTTACTGTTATAAATTTCAGATTTAATATATAAATTTGTTAGTCGCACACCTCCATCTGCCTACTTTTTTCATCTCATGTTAGATAATCATTTCTTATTTCATTTTCACTGCTCTTGTATTGTCGAGTTTGATGGTGCAGCAAAAGGAAACCGTGGACCAGCTGGTGTTGGTGTTGTGGTATGTGCAGTGGATGGAAGTTTGGTACGAGCTAAACAATTAGATATCATACACTCATCCTCTAGTATATTTTGCAGTGTTGGTTTTCTGATATTAATTTTTCAATTTTACCATCTCTGTGAAGGTCTAGGAATTGCAACCAATAATGTTGCTGAAAATCAAGCTATAATTTTAGGACTGCGATATGCTCTTGAGAAAGGATTCAGACATATTTGTGTGCAAGGAGACTCTAAACTTGTTTGTATGCAGGTATTCGTTCTTCTTTGGTCTGAACTATTCTAACTGTCACTACATAATTATGTGATCCATGATCTTAGCTTTGTGTGTATGTGTATGCATATGTATATATAGTCTCTTGTTTCTTTATGGTTCATTGTTTTCTATATATTGGTTTGATTTTATCCGGGACATCTTTACTTGATATCCAGGTGTGTTTTTAACATGGATTGATTCTTGTTTTTGTTATGGCAATGCTGGTTACTTCTTCAAGCTAATCATGAGTATAATTTGGCCTTAAAATGTTACTTTTTAATTGCTTGTTGTTAGTTTTATTCTGGAGTTGCCCTTATTCAAATGTCAAATTTATTTTGGTCCATTGGTCTATACATATATTAGGTAAAAGCATATATCAGAGCTAATTGATATATGTCTAAAAGTTGTATTTTGTTCCATTTTTTGTCTATCAATTCGCCCCATAAACACTTATGACAACATATGCAGGTAGGAGATGACTTATGGTTCATTTATTGAGGTATATTCTATATATGTGCCGCTGCATCAAAAGAAATACCATCAAGTTAAGGGATTTCCCGTTAATGAATTGTCCTTCTATGATGCGGTTGTAGCAACACTCAATACGCTAAGGAAAGCGACTATATAGGCACGAGATCTTTCAAACACGGCTCGCCAGGCACACAAGTTTTTGGAGGCCTTTTAAAACTGTGTTTTCTTTTTTTGAATACAAATTATTTATTTTGGCATGTAGTTGTGTTAGTTGGGCTTGCAATATTTTGTGTAATCGATGAAGGATTTTGATACATTTTAACAATTGTAATCATTTTTGAAATGGTGATGTTTATAAATTGTATTCGTGTATTAAAAGGTGGTACTTTTTGTAACTAAATTCATAAACGTTGCATTTAAAAATAAAAAAAGTTGCATTTGAATGTATAAGTTGTATTTGAACATAAATAGGTTGCACTTGACCATAAAAAGGTTGCATTTGAGTTTAAAAATTGTTGCATGTTAATGTGAAAAGGTTACATTTGAAAATAAAAAAAGTTGCATTTGAGTTTGAAAAATGTTGCATTTGATGTAAAAAAGGTTGCATTTGAGTGTGAAAAAGGTTGCATTTGCTTGTAAAAAGGTTGCATTTATGTATAAAAAGGTTGCATTTCTATGATTCATGCAACTCTTTCAAAAAAGGTTGCATATTCTACCAAAAAGGTTACTTTAGACCTAATGCAAGAGGACATAATGCAACTCTTGCTAAAAGGTTACTTTAGGCATAATGCAACTTCTTGCAGGCCTAATGCAACATTTTGCCATGGTTGTAATAGGCTCGTTTTGTTGTACTGTGTTTGCAAAAACTATCAGAAGGGAGGGTCGTTCCGGAAGATTTGAAAGGTTAATCTAAGAGTTGGTAGAAGAGTTGTGGTTCAAATAAGAATAAATCCTCTGACTGGTAGGACATGGACTAAGTTAGTCTACAAACCTGTGAGGACAGTGAAACTGGAGAGGCAGTCATGGATAACAAAAAAGAAAAGGTGATTTAGGTATTCATAGAGTAATGAATATCTACTAGAAGCTATCGTCAAGGGGGAGTCTGTTGATACACCCGTTGTGACAATAGCTTTCTAGTTTCGGTATTCATAGTCTCTGAATCTGATAGTCTATTACGATCAATGAATAACAACTAGAAGTTATCGTCAAGGGGGAGTCTGTTGGTATATCCGGTGTGACGACTGAAGTCTAGTTTTGTTATTGATATCATGATTGTGTATGATGTTTACATTTGTATGGTAGGATCTAGACTATCATATTAAGTTCTAGGATAAGTTCTAGAAATAACTAAGTTCTAGATTATGTTCTAGAATAAGTTCTAAAATAAGTTCTAGAAATAAGTTCTAGATTAATTTCTAGAATAAGTTATAGGTGAGAATAAGTTCTAGGTGAAAACAAGTTCTAGGTGAAGATAAGTTCTAGAACAAGTTCAAAGATAAGTTCAAGAACAAGTTATAAGATAAGTTCAAGAACAAGTTCAAATATATGTTCAAGAATAAGTTCAAAGGGTAGAGTTTGAACTTAGTGAGAGTAAGTTTGTGAGGATCGTCTACACGAACTTATCAGCTATATATTGAACTTTTCATTGTGAATTCAGTATTCTTTGACGGCTCAGAGGTTCTGTCAAACTTGATAGCAAACAGAGCATCCGTTCGTTTTAGTCATAGACTTTTGTAGAAATTAGCGTTGAGAGCTTGTATAGTGCTCGTACGAACTTGAGATATTTCAAAGAGTCATTTCGGAGAAATGCACGTGTCGGGTCGTTCGTCGTAACGTCTATCATTATGTTCGTCTCTGTGTTTCCATGTGTGTGATCGATCCGTTAAACCCCTAATGTGGATTCCGCACTCGTTGGAAGGTGTCGCGTCAAGATCAGATCCGTAGGTAGGTGACCTTACACAATGAGATTGAAGGTTCTTTGTTCGGAATTCGGATGGCTTTGATATAGGGCCATCATAACTAGGAGTCCTAATTTCTTCAAGGGTTTCCATAAGAGAAGGGATTGGGGCAAAGACAAGCCTGAATAGTGAAAAGGCTTCATCTAGGTGGCGGAGAATGTGGCGGATGGCTGCTTTTGTGATTTTGACTTGAATGCAGTCGATGGTAGAGGTGAAGCAGGGTTCGACATCAGACACAAATGTGAGATGATGCCAGAACAGTTGGAGGTAGATTTGGGGTATGGATATGACGGTGGATATGGAGTAGAAAAGTGAGTGGCCTTTGAGAATATCAAATGAGACATCCTCGCCTTCACGGCGTAGGGTGGATACGTCAAGTTGGTAGTTGTGGGCGAAAAACTCGACAAATTGGCATTGAGGTAGTATGGACTCTTCTGGGAGTTGGGCATTATTATTTTGGACGGGTGAATGAGGAATGGTTAAAACTACAGCGGGAATGCATCATAGATAGAATAGAATACTTAACAGAGTAAGACATTGATACTAAGTCTGGGATAAGTGTGAAATAGAAACTGTCTGTTCTGTTTAAAGCATCGGGTGTTTATCAGTGTTTATCAGTAGAATGTGAATTCTACTTAATAAAGTCCAAAGTCAATCGTTAAGAGACCAATGTTAGAACAGACATTTTCACTCAAACACTGATCCTAATTCTAACCAATGGTAAAAAGGACTTAAAATATTTTTGGGATTTTTTATAAAAAAAATGGAAAATTGAAAAAAAATGCTAAGTGTTGAATTTCGGATGAGCCGAAGTTCGGATGAACAGTATCTGATTTCGATTCTTTCTGATATTCGAATTAAAATGCATGAGAAATTATGGAAGAGGACCGAATTCGGAGGGAAGCAGAATTCGGATGTGGACCGAATTAGGATGCACAGAGAATAAAAATGAAAACTTATAAAAATAAATGAAAATTTCAACAATGCTGATATGAACCGAATTCGGATGCACAGTGGTCCGGATTCGGATTAACAGTGATCCGAATTTGGATGCACAGTGTTCCGAATTTGGATGAAACAGTTGAAAATTTTGAAATTTTATAAGTAAATTCATCCGATGTCCGGAGAATCCGAACTTCGGATGGTCCGAATTCGACACTTAGAAACATTTTTGCAGCAGTTAATGTTCATGCCCAACAACGTGAACAGTTAAGAAAATGTATAAAAATGCATGAAAGTGCAGATCCTAGAGTAAAAGCATGCAATGAACACTTTACTTAACTACATGAAGCTATAAATAACATATTTAAAGTCCTAAAGTAAGCAAAAACCGTATGAAAAACCTACGAAAATTCGAAAAATTAAAAACACTATATAAGATGTTATTTACTGAAATAAAGATGAAAAGGGCTTACTTGATATTGCAAACACTGGAATCAGCAAGAAAAACGAGGAAACATGCTGCTTGATAAGCTTGAATGGTCGGTAATGGAGATTTGGCGGTGGTGGTTGGCGACAGTTGTTTGAGAGAAAGAAGGGAGAAGGAAGCATAAAGAAGAAGAAAAGTGAGGTTTGACCATTTGACCCGCCTATTTAAATGATGGGCGGGTCGTGTCGGTTGTAAGGGTCCACATGAGAAAAGTGGAATGGGGCCAACCGGTTCAAGATTTTACCACAATCTTGGGCCAAATAAAATAAAAAGAATGAACCAAAAAGGAATAAAACGAATAAAACACATAAGCTCATTTAAAAATCTTTTTGAATTTTTCAGACTTTTATTTGAAAAGAAAAATAATTAAGGGATATATTTTTTAGATTTTCTATAGAAATGAAATTGAGACAAAGGAAAAATAGAAAATTAAAGAAATAAAAATATTTTTGGCTTTTTGATATATTTAAAAGCACATAAAATCTTTTTGTGATTTTCTGACAAATTATATTAAACCTAAAATTTAAAAATTAAGTAACCTACAACTTAAAGTTATAGAGACATTAAAAGCAACAAAATATACAAATTAACATCCTAAGTATACTCTCCCTCAGATAAACACCTATCCGTTTTCCATTCTTTTTCAGATAAAGCTCTTGAACCTTTTAAGACTTTTAAGATACAGACAAACCTGGATAAATTTGCGTCACACTCGCTGATGAACAATTCATATAGCAATTTGTCAGGATCATTAATTATTAAAGATGTACATATATAATGAAATATTGAAATTTAATTTTGCGACACACCACTTTAACTAGAAGGTGCATTCAACATGCCTATATTGTGTGACTTAAGTTCGTGACCTATGCCTTAAGAACTTATTCTCACAATCATGAACTTAACATGCAAATAGAAACACCATACACAATCATGAACAACCAAACATGACCTGTATTAATAAAGCCCTATCTATATTATATGACTATCTATTACATATCTAGACTGCTATCGTCACACAAGGTGTACCAACGAAAAAGCTTCCAATTTGAAGACAAATGTGTGTCGTGCAAGAAAGGGAAACAACACAAGAAGTCAAACAAGTCAAAGACTTAGAACTCTATCTCCTCCACCTTTGATCTGCTACATATGGATCTCTTCGGTCCAATCAACAAAAGGAGCATAGGTGGGAGTTGGTATTGTTTAGTTATTACTGATGTTTACTCACGATTTTCATGGGTTTTCTTTTTAGGTACAAAGGACGAAACAGCAGGCACGCTGATTGGGTTCTTAGACCAAGTTGAGAACTCCTATGGGAAAAGGGTAAAACTTATCTATAAATGATAATGGAACAGAGTTCGAAAATGCAGTAATGGGTGTATATTGCCTAACAAAATGAATAATGCATCAATTTAGTGCACCATATTACCCATAAAAAAATGGGGTGGCAGAACGAAAGAACAAGACATTGATTGGGGCAGCAAGGACTCTTCTTTAGGATTCGAAGCTTCCCACAACGTTTTGAGAGGAAGTAGTGAATTCCGCCTGTCATGTTTTAAACAGAGTCTACTGTCAAATCTTTGAACAAAGCATGTTATGAGATTTTGAATAAGCGACCACCTAATCTAACTGGCTTTGAACCATTTTGGGGAGCCATGTACTTTGTTAAAAACGAAACATCAACCTCTGTTCGGTGAAAAGGCAGAAGAAAGATACTTCCTAGGTTATGTCCCAAATTCACCAAAAAAGAGGGTTTTTAAAAAAACCACTGGTACTTTAGAAATTGTTTATAACATTGATGTAACCAGTTATACACATGTGCCCCAAATAGATCCAGAATGGTTATTTGATTATGTCTCAGTGTTCGAATAATTTAACATTCCTTTTAGTGGTGATGCATGAACTCTGGAGAATGAATTCCCAACATTCAATCTTAGTGACGAGGGTAGAGTATTTTCCAATTCGAGCATTCCCACGACAACTGAAGAAAACCTATCGACGGAAGACGGGTCCCCAACCATTGAAGAACCTTCGTCGCCTATTGTTGAGAATCAGATAAACAGTCTAGCCTCTGAAGAAAGTGATCATGAGGAGGATGTTCCGTCTGAATTCACACCCCCACAAGGTGAAATAAGATCTAATGTGGGAGATAATCTTCAGGTCGATATAATTAAAACATCAAAAATACAAAAGGATCACCCACTTGATGATATTATCGGGAATCCAAATGCTGGTATGAGAACTCGGAGTGATGTGAATGCTAACAAAGTGTTGTTATCGATGATAAATGACTCTAAGGTATTTCACACTTGTCTGTACTAATGTTTCATGTCTCAAGTTGAGCCGAAGAATGTACAAATGGCTCTAAAAGGAAATTCATGGGTTGAAGCAATGTAGGAGGAACTCTCACAGTTCAAGAAATTGCAAGTCTAGGAGTTAGTGCCTTTGCCTCGAGGAAAAGTTGCAATAGGGACCAAATGGGTCTTTAAGTGTAAAAGGGATGATCGAGGCATCGTTACTCGAAATACGGCAAGACTCGTAGTCAAGGGCATCAATCGAGAAGAAGGAATTGATTTCAATGAACTGTTTGCACTAGTAGCAAGGCCTGAAGCAATCCGACTGTTTCTCGCTTTTGCATCCTTTAAAGGATTTAAAGTTTATCAGCTAGACGTCAAGAGTGCCTTCTAATACAGGTAAGTGAAGGAATTGGTGTATGTCGAGCAACCACCAAGGTTTACTGATCCTAAGTATCCGGACAGAATGTATATATTGGATAAGGCTCTGTATGGGTTACATAAGGCACCTTAGGGCGTGGTACGAGACACTATCTACTCATCTCTTGGAAAATGGGTTCGAGAGAGGGCGTATCGATAGTACACTTCTCATTAAGAGGAGAGAGAATGATTTCTTACTGGTACAAGACTACGTGGACGGCATTATCTTTGGGTCGTCAAAAGAACAACTGTCAACAATTTTGAGAAGGTTATGAAGCCTATGTTTGAGAAGAGTGCGATGAGAGAGATGAATTTCTTTATGGGTTTACGAGTTGAACAACGATAGGAGGATATGTTCATTCATCAGACGAAGTATATCTATGAAATTTTAGAGCGCTTCAGGATGGAAGGAACAAAACTCACAGCACATTTCAGTGATGCTAATGTGGATCCGGCATTATATCTGGCCATGATCGGGTCACTTATGTATTTAACTACTTTCAAACCTGGCATTATGTTTGCTCTTTGTATTTGTGCCAGGTTTCAAACTAACCCCAATGAGATGCACATGAATGCTGTGAAGCGGATTCTGAGATACCTGAAGTTAAAACTGAAGCTGTGACTTTCGTATCGTGCTAAAGGAGATCTGGAATTGGAAGCTTACACAGACTCGGATTATGGAGGGTAACAATGGGAGGTTATCAGTTTTTAGTGGGAGACTGGTGTCCTGGCCACATAAGAAACATACTTTGGTAGTCGTATTCTCATGCAAAGCCGAATATGTAGCTGTGGGTAGTTGCTGTTCACAGGTTCTGTGGATCCAACAACAATTACGGGATTACGGTTTGACTTACACCCATATGTCTATTAGGATAGACAACCAATCTACGATCGATATAATTAATAATCCGGTAAAGCACCGTAAATGTAAGCACCTAGATATACACCATCATTTTATTCGTGACTTTGCTGAGAAAAACCTTATTAAATTGGTAAAAGTTCCAACGGAAGACAACTTCGTGGATCTGTTTTGAGAAAAACCATATTAAGCACATAGATATACACAAAAGCATTTGATAGATCACGTTTTGAGTTGTTAGTCCATCTAAACGGGATGTGAAATCCAGAGTAACCTGACCTTATTAGATAATCTTTCTTTTAATTTTTTTTAAAGTTTTAGTTTGTCTTCTTAATTAATTTACTAAAAAAAAGAGAGAAAACCATAACAATTCAAAAAATGAGAAAAATGAAAATAAAGAGAGAGGTCTTAGAGTCCAAGTGTTAAAGTTTCACACATAATGCACTAAAAAATTTCATTAATGTATTCATGTTCTAATTTGTTGGTAGGCATAAAACATGAAGGTTTTCCTAAAAGCTAATAAAACAATCCAGAGATTGTTATATGTGTAACTAACTTAGACGTATGACTAATAGGTCTTAATTTCTGTTTTAGAGGCTCATATACAATAATTATGAATTAGGTATGTAAATCGGTGTGGGGGATGTGTGGCTTCATAAAAATACATCTTAAATAAAGAGCAAGCATGAGACGTAAAGAGAGTCAACACATGTCGCTTTGTTGTCCGTAAGTGCAGATCTGTCACCACTGTTTTGACTCAATATAGCAAGATATGTTGCTTTGTTGTACGTAAGTACAGACCTGTCACCGCTGTAGTGGCTAAAAATAAGAGGAATGCTCTACCCTAAGACAAACTAAGACACTCTGTTGTATGTGAATACAGAACTGTGTCCGACGTTTGCCTTTTAAAGATGATTTTCAAATACCAAAAAGTCATAATGATTCTATATCTGTCTTGATCGCAGAAGTATGTCTATGTGTGGGACACTTCAGGTAATTTCTTGATAAATAAAAAGACCAAAGGAAAATTGGAGTGTTGCGTGTTTAAATGGACAACAATACCAATAATCGGAATGGTGTGTATGTTACAACAAACAATAAATTGATGTTAAAATTCCAAAGTGTGAATGTGCAACACTAAAAGTGCATTGGAAAAGGTATCTGATTGAACCTTCTATGACTCTCTCGCAAAAATAGTTATTTTGTATTTATTTTTAAATCTTGCAATATTTTTATGTTTATTTTTATTCTTACTTATTTTTTATTTTTTTTGCTTTATTTTATTTTTAGTTTACTAGGTAAATTTTTATTAAGTAGGATCGAGTTCAGATACTTGGATGCATTTTAGTTTGTCGATACACCCGATGTGACAATAGCTGTCTAGTTTCGATATTCATAGTCTCTGAATCTGATAGTCTATTACGATCAATGACCAACAACTAGAAGCTATCGTCAAGGGGGAGTCTGTTGGTACATCCGGTGTGACGACATCAGACTAGTTTTGTTATTGATATCATGATTGTGTGTGATGTTTACATTTGTAAGGTAAGTTCGAGACTATCATATTAACTTCTAGAATAAGTTCTAGAAATAAGTTTTAGATTAAGTTCTAGAATATGTTCAAAAATAAGTTCTAGAAATAAGTTCTAGAATAAGTTATAGGTGAAAATAAGTTCTAGGTGAAAATAAGTTCTAGGTGAAGATAAGTTCTAGAACAACTTAAAAGCTATGTTTGTAAGAACTTATCAGGGATAAGTTCAAGGCTAAGTTCGTACGAACATATCAGGGATAAGTTCAAAGCAAAGTTCGTAAGAACATATCCTGAATAAGTTCAAAGCTAAGTTAGGAAGAATTTATATGGGATAAGTTCAAAGCTAAGTTAGTAAAAACTTATCAGGGATAAGTTCAAAGCTAAGTTAGTAAGAACTTATCAGGGATAAGTTCTAAGCTAAGTTCGTTAGAACCTATCAGAGACAAGTTCTTAGCTAAGTTCATATGAACTTATCAGGGCTAAGACCGTACTAACTTGTTTTATATTTATTTTAAAAACTAAATAAATTAAGTTCATGAACAAAAGTTTTACGAGAATGTCAAGTTTACAGAAGTTCTTGGAAATGAATCATGAAGTGGGCAAATCAAATTCACCACCTAAGCTTATGAAGATTGAAGATTATTATTAGTGGAAATATAGGTTTGCTGACTTTGCTCGTTTTAACGATATGTGTATGTGGATATGCATAGATGAAGGGTATGTTCCCCCTACACAAGAGCTCGAGGGCAGGATGAAGGTTCTTTCCTATCAACAAATGAAGGATGAGGACAAGAAAATTTATGAAGCCGAAAATCGAGC
This sequence comes from Centrapalus pauciflorus, assembly GCA_020465985.1. Classification (NCBI taxonomy): domain Eukaryota; kingdom Viridiplantae; phylum Streptophyta; class Magnoliopsida; order Asterales; family Asteraceae; genus Centrapalus; species Centrapalus pauciflorus. The sequence continues at coordinate 191,978 of JAANYP010000379.1, forward strand.
TCTATCATCAATTAAAATGGTGTTACCTTTGGATATTCTACATACTTTTAAACATCACAGAACTTTTAAAGAGCTCTGGGAAGCTCTACAGAAGTGGTATGAGGGAAGTTCATGGGCGAGGAAAGGGAGAACTGAGTTGTTAAAAAAACATTTTGAAATCTCTAAAGGTCTGAAGAACGAGAACTTGGATGAGATTGTCACAAGGTTCTATCATCTATTAACCGAGCATGATAACCACAGGTTTGAGTATCAAGAATCAGAAAAGATCAAGAAACTTCTAGATGCGTTACCTTTAAAGTGGGAAATGTACACTGCAAGGCTCCAAAAGCGACAGAGATTATAGAAGAAGAAATAATGTGAGCCTTGGCCGGATTAGAAGAAGAAAAGTTAAAATTTGATTTTTTAGACTTCTTAGAATAGGAGGATCTTGAGGAAGGCGAGTTTATTCCTGAAGATGTACCTGATTAGAAATCCGATGATGAAATAATAGTAGACGAAGATGATGAAGTTGTTATAGATAAGAATGTGATAGACGTTGATATGCTGAGATGTGCATCTAATGATGAATCAGAATCTGATTTGCCTGACAAGGAGCATACAAAAGCATAAAAAAGAAGATTGTGGTTTAAGAAAGAAGACAAGAAAGCGGACTTGGCAATAAAGAAGAAGATGAAACTGCTAAGTCCAGAAAAGTTATCTGGTGGAATCCAAAGCTGGTTCTTTGATAGAGAACTACAGCTTTTCATCTTAAAGAGAAGAGACAGGCTGTAGTACTTGAGAAGAAGGCTAAAAGCCAATGAGAGTTGCCCAGAATGGTACTAACATGAGAGAAAACATTCCTTCTTTTCAGAATTCCAGTCCTGCGGGAGGGGTACTTTTTTTTGCCTTCTGACTGAGATCTTTTTTATACGGCGGGCTTTCTCTCGTAAAGCCAAAGCTTTTACTCGAGGGGGTGCCCCTGGCCCAGTGAATATCGCCTATTCTTTCGGATGATCAGCCACACTGGGACTGAGACACGGCCCGGACTCCCGATCTATGTCATATTAACCGATTCACCGACATTTAAAGGAGTTAGCTTGGAAGGATCTCATTAACCAAGGAGACGACCCTTACGCTAAAGTTATTGCAAAGATTATCAAAAGGGAAGGTTGGTCTGGAAGGTTTGAGAGGCTGAATCCAAGTGTTGGTAAAAGAGTCATGGACAAAAGAAGAATAGATCCTCTGTCTAGCAGGCCATGGATTAAAATGTTTTACAAACCTGTTATATGCTTGAAGAAGGTCTCGTTAAAGACTATGCCAGAAGATGTTCTGAGTAACTTGATGTGGTGGTACGTTGATAACAAGACAGTTGAGGCTAAAATGGAGGATAATGATGCGAAGGTCATTTTGAAAGTATTTGATCCATTACATCTTTTAAACCTCTCTCAGGGTTATTTGCAGAAACTTCATGAGCAACCAATTTTATTTCATGAAGGTTGTAGTTCAGAAGCCAAAAAATACCAGAGAGTGGTTAAAGTCTGAATTGAACAGGGTTCACATGCTGTTAGTATTTTAAATAGGCCTAGTTCTATAGATCAATGAATATCAACTACATTTTATCGTCAAGGGGTAGTCTGTTGGTACACCCGGTGTGATGACAACAGTCTGGTATTGTAATAGATAGTCAGTTGTAATAGATTGGGCCTTATTAATACAAGTCATGATTGTTTGTTCATATTTATGTCTTAAGTTCATGATTGTGTATTGTGTTCATGTTTTCACTTTATGTTCATGATTGCTAGATAAGTTAATGAGATATGAACATATGAAGATAAGTTCATGAGGCATGAACTTATGTGGATAAGTTCATGAGGCATGCACTTTTGAAGACAATACAGAATCATGAACTTAAGACATAGATATGAACAAACCATCATGACTTGTATTTATAAGGCCCTATCTATTACAAAACTAGACTGTTGTTGTCACACCGGGTGTACCAACACAAACTCGGGTATTGAATGGTCAAACTCGGTCAATGAAGTGTGAAACTCGGTCAATGAAGTGACAAACTCGATTAACAAAGAATGAAACTCGAACAATGTAGTATCAAAGTCGAAATACGAAGTTTGAAACTCGATCAAAGAAGAGTCAAAATAGATTAAAGAACAATGAAATTCAAATGATACTTTGGTCAACTCGACTGAAAAATGAATGAACTTGAATGGTTCTGATCAAAATCGAATATACTGTGAACAAACTCAAAGAATTATTAATCAAACTCTAAGAACAAGTATTTCAAGTCGAAATGAAGTTTTGTCAAACTCGAATTAAGTTTGATTAAACTCGGATGAAGGTTGATCAAACTCGAATGAAGTTTGATCAAACTCGATTAATAGATGAACAAACTCGATCAAAGCGGGATCAAACTAGGTCAACGCTTTGATCAAACTCGGTTATTTAACTAATCAAACTCAATCCACACTTTCTAAAACTCGGTGAAAACTAAAATTTTAGTTTTGTCCAAGTTTTAACAAAAACTTCTTAAAATTCAAGTTTAAAATCACACTTTTCAACAAAATTCAAGCAATTAATCCCAAATTAATTTCAAAGGTCCGGTTTTCACACACAAACACTTTTCAAAAGTAAAGTTTGCCTAATTTCAGATCAAAACCCCAAAATTTGACAAAAATCAATAAGAACACACAAAAGTCAAATAATAAGTAAAAATCGAATTACTTTTTGTGTGTTTGGAGTTGAAATCTGAGACTTATATCAATATTTTCACCTTTAAAATCCGCACCTTTGATCAAAAAATCACTTTAAATCATCCACTAAATCAAAAGCTCTCGATGATTTTCTGATTTTGAGAAAAATACGAATGTAACAGTGTTCTAAAAAAATTTTAAGTTTCAAAAATCACTATATTTAGCCATATTTGGCTATGATACCAATTGATATTCATTATTATTCAACCACAAATATAGATTTAACAATCAAGAAAGAGATTTGAATAACACTAACAGGATGATTGATTATCACATTCAGAGAATTACAATACGAAGCTTGAATGCACAATTCCCAATAATGACCTAGTCGTACAACTCAAAATGTTCCGTGCAAATTCTTTGCTAATCCGCACATCTACACTACCATATCTTCCTATTTCTATACAATATAAAAAGTATTGAAATATAAAAAAATAGCCTCTTGCCTTATTACATTCATAAAAAATATAATTCTCAATACAAGGCTTCCTTTAATTGAACCTATCTTGCTTCCTGTTTCTCTTCATCAGAGTCTATGTTGATGACTTCATTTGCATTGAACATCCTCAGAGGAACGGTACCATGTATCTCTTATTCCTCACTATAACCGGTGGTATCCTTTGTATCTTCCTAAAGTGAATCACCCTGAAACTCTACTTTTGATTGATGAGGCGCTGATTGGTGAGAAGGGGCTGATGCCTTTGTACTTGTTGGAGCAGATTCTTCATGTACCATCGGGCTTTACTGACTGCCCTTGCTTGTTTCTCCCCCTCATGCTCATCAGGATCATCCTGATCATCATGTTTTCGTTTGGTGCCTTGGGCAGCGATGTGACATGAATAAGCTTTAACTTTCAGTCGCTCGCCCATTTAATGAACTAGTGGGTTTTGGTGGCTGGATGATCCGGATGCCTCGTTGTTAAGAATTTTTAAGATTAATGCATTGGTGAAAGAAATCTTTGATGATGCTTTTAGTAGTGAATGGAATGTGCGCTTGGCATCTGTGAGTGATGGAACAGTACGGATGGCTTGTTGCTGAGTCCCATTGTAACCCGGTGACACTTAGGCATTCCATTTACATCACGGGAGACTCTGTAGAGATCCCCTGATGGCCTATGTTCATAGCTGGCGATGATGTAGCCATGACAGGACTTCCACTCATCATTGTCGGTGCACCTACAGTGTGCACGACTCTGAGTGTTCCGACAACGTGACTTAAGCATTGATTATGACGTAACTCAAGTGTCCTAACCAAATATTTTTCAATATCAATGGGCTCGAGACTCGACCCAACACATAAGCGCCAGTAGCAGATGTGACTGCCGAAATTTATAGTTGTCTGGGAGCTCTCAGCTATGTTCCTAACTTCCCCTCGACTCTTCATAATCTCTCGAAAGGTTGCTAGAGAACATGCAGGAATTGATGCGGGGTGAGTGACAACATCGTCATCATCAACATCGACATCATGTGGAGACAGAGGAGAGGGAATCCTTATCGGAGAAAGATGTATTGTATATGTCTCCTCAGTCTCTTTGTCTCCTTCTTCTATAATCTCAAGGTGAGCTCCTTAGGCAGGCTCAGCTGGTGTAGGATGGGCCGTTGGAGCGACTCTCTATGAACTCCCTAATAGCTAGAGAATCTTGATTGCCATAAGCGAAAAGCTCTTCTGTTAACAGTTGGACAGGAATCCCGGGAGGGGAGATAGGATCATGGAAATACTTAATCTGGAAGTCAAGGACCATCAATTCGTGGTCTCGATCTCTGATTTCCGGAATCTTTGTCATGTTGTGTGATATAATCAGCTGCAGAAACCGTTAAGCGGGGACAAACTTTCTGGCCTTCGAGTCTCGTTGTCCTGAATAACTTCAATAAAAATCAGTCCATAGTGCCTAGGAATAGGTATGGTGGCAGTTGTAGGCTATGCTTTGGAAGATACAGAGAATTCAGAGGCTTGCTCGGTCAGTATCGCTGGTTTTGACGATGAGGCATCAATCAAGGATTGACTACGTATAGTACCATGGTCCTAATAATTTCTGTCGGTAGAATTGAGATGCCTTATGTAGGGGTCCAACGTAACCCCGTTGTTGAATCTCATGGTAGATTTGCTCTTCAGATAACTCTTCATCGTATTCGGGACGACTGCGGCGAGGGAGCTGCAGGATATGTCAGAACCTCTTGAAGGGGATTTCCACCTCATGATCTTCTATGTCTCCAAGGATGTGTTCATTTTCAGGATTTGGGTGGTAGGTGAGTGTATGCAAGAATTGTTGCAGGTAAACTTGGGGTGGGTGGGGTCTAGGACGGCTGGTTAGGGCATAAGATATACGGTGGCCTAACAAAACTCCTCAACTACTCGGTTAAAGAGGCGCAGGTCTGGATCTTTCTCTGTTTTATTTAGAAAGGCAGGAGCAAGTAGGAAGTTGTTCGGTTTGATTTCAAGCCACATTTGTTTTATGAAGATTTCCTCTGAGGCTCTGGGTAGGTGTGCAACTTATATTGAGGTGATTTCCTCATCAGATTGGTGGTTTTGGTCAGAGTGTTAAGGGTTGGGGGAGGTACATTCTCTCTAGAATGAGTTTGGGATGCCATTATACTTTTCAGATAGTTGAAAGTTAGATATATATTTGCTGAATATTTTTAACTTGTTCAGAGATGTTTCATGTGTTAGGCGTTAGATAAAATGAATCTGATTTGATAAAAGGCATCTACAGATATTTTCTCAGTAAGAAAACTCATCTGTAGAATCAAAGTCATCAAGACCAGTCATAACTCTGATTAACCCAGGTGAAACAGCTTATAGATAGGACTTAAAACCTCTGAACAAGGGAACTTTCTAGTGAGCTCAACACTGTGGTTTCCAAACTTAGAAAAATTTTATCACAACTCTCCAAATAGAGGGTCATCCGAGAGTTGGAACTCTCGGATGAAGCTTTGGTCGAGAGTATGATTTAAAAATTAAAGTATGAGCATGGGAAACTCACACAATATACGGATGTAGTATCATTCGAGAGTTGCAACTCTCGGATGATATTGTGGACGAGAGTTATCCTTAGAAAAATTTGCATGATTGAAATTGGAGGCCATGTCGCGATTAAGGGTTTGCCCGAGAGTTGGACCTCTGGGGTATACCTTTGGCCAAAAGTTGAACTTATAAAATTTTGGTCACACTCAGTAACATGCGGATGAAGCATCAACCGAGACTTGTGACTCGGTTAAAGCTCTAATCGCAAGTGGTACTTAAAATTTTTTTACCAGCATAGTGACAGTTACGCACGATAGTGCTGACCCTCGTGTATAACCAAACATCCGAAACACTTGGGGGGGGGGGGGGGGGGGGGGGGGCGTTTGGTTCACGGATTTCCTGGGATTCACTTGGATTTGTATTTAAAATTCAGTGTTTGGTTCGCAGATTTCAGTAAGGATTTAAAATCCCATGATTTCTTAAATCCCTTCCTTCTTTGTTATTTAGAAAGCCAGTCTCCCCCTAGGATTTTAAATCCCAGTTACCTTGCATTCTTCAAATTAGATAATTTTTTCTATAACATAATGTAGATTCTTCGACAAAATCCAGACAAATGCAAATGCTGCATAATGCAAATCCCTTGACAAAATGCAAGTCTCAGAGAAAAAAATCTGCGAACCAAACGCCCCATTAGACAATTTTGAACCTTTTGAAAATTTTATTTTGTTGCCCGAGAGTTGCAACTCTCGGGTAACAGGTTTCATACTTAGAGAAATTTTCTTTTCAAGCCGACCCACAACCACTTTATGTTTTTAACTATTTGGATTAAAAAATTAAATTTCAAAAACCCTTTTGGTTGCTTATCAACGAAGAAAACTCACTTTTAGACCTTTAAAACCATTTAAGAGTCGATTAAGTTCCAGGTTTCAAAAGAAAATATACATATATGTATTAAAATCATGAATAAAACTCACTTTGTAACACGAAATCACTTTAAAATATTCAGAGAATCAGATGTTGATGAAACAGTGGGAATTTTTTATGAGGGTTTTGAGGTATTTCTTTGATGATGGAGATGATGATGAAGAATGGGGAAAAAGAAGAAACTAAAGGGGGTGAGCGGTTTAAAATGATTTGAAAAATACGATTCCCCCTAAACCCGGTAAAGGGGAACCCGACCCACTACCCTTTTCGGAAAAAAAAAACAGCAACCAAAAAAAAATGAAAAAGGAAATGAATTAACGAAAAAATGAAATAAACCGAAAAATATTTAAAATAATGGCTGACTTAAAAAAATAAATATATTTTTTGGTTTTTGATTTATATACAAATACACTAGTATAAACAGTTTAAAACACAAATAATATTTTTGGCCTTTTGATTTATATAAACTAATTAGATACATTTAGTTAAATATTAGTAATATACCCGCGCAAAGCGACGACGATGACAAATAATTTTTCAATTAATTATATGTTTGTTTAGTGACAGAGTAGACAAATAAAGAACTGCTTGTTGGTAAAATCATCTGTAAATTGTAATACAAATTTTTTATAGTTAGTCATAAGAGACCGTTAACTGTTGAGTAAAATGAGGGTGATGATCAAGTCCAGTTGCAATCAAATATGCGATATATAAAATTTTACAAGACAAGAGGTTTTGATTGCAATAACACAATAAATTTAGTTTAATATGTCTAAACAAAAAATATATATACAGGTAAGAGTGTCCAATCATATATTCTCGTCGAATTGGTAAGCTTAATCTATGCAATATATAAAGAGTGGATGTCCCAAGACCTGTACAATAAAAGATTTTCCAACAAACAAAATAGTGTTCTGCGAACGGTAAGTTAGACAAACCGATAGTAAATCAATGAATGAATGAGCACTCTATCAAAACTTGAACGTAGAAAAAAACTGTGTGAAAGATCGGGAGGAAGAAACTGCAAAATCATCACTGGTGTAGGGCTGTAGAGGAACCGCAAAAAAATGGTCATGATCTTGTAACCTGATCTTTGATTGGTAGATATAACACATTCAAAACCAGAGTCACATTGGGATTTCCTGCCCATTTAGCCATAAGCTCCAAGATCAGTTTTCCTCATTTCATTCATGTACTTTTATATCTGCCCTGTTAAAGAAATGAACCTATAATAGTTGTGCAAAGTGTTTGATTAATAGACTTATAGGAAGCATTTTGAAATTTAAAATGGTTCAACGATGAACATACCTTGAATTATAGGTGGATGAGTTGCAAGGGAAAGATTATTTTTGGAAGGTACATAAAACAGATTTGAATAACTTACAAGTTTACTCATAAAAAAATCAAATAGTGTATATTTTCTAAATTGAAAACCAAGTCTTGATCTTGTCATGAGCAATTTAATAAACCGCTCTATCACGGGTGGAAGATGAATACAGCCGTAGATCTAAGGCGTTATTTTCATTTTCTAACGTAGGTAAATTCTTTGTCCAAAACAATTTTTTTTTCAAAAAATAAGATTCTTATAACCTCAAAATACATAAATGAATGATGATTATTATTTAATAAACTTGCTAGCAATGTGAGACATGATGCATGAACTTCAAATAGAGGCTTGGTTCTCATATGTGTGAACCTCAAAAACTGGTTCAGGTCATATAAATGGTCAAAGATCGTTATCGTTGTTGTTGCCTCAATATGTAATTTTAAATCTGAAAAGCATCAGCAAGCATGTCCTGTTTCTGTTTCCTATTTTACTGTCTCGTGCACAATTATACTTTTCAGGGGAGACCAACAACCATGCTCTAAGTATTGTAAGTAAATAATTAATACAAGTCACTCACTTCAATATATTAATCACACAATTTTCAATTAATAATTCTACAGAAAGCTAAAACATCTAAAAAAAATCAAATTGATGAAGTGAAAAACCCAAAAATCAAGAGTTTTAAAAGGCGGACGGAAAACATAATTGGAAATGCTAACCTTCGATGATGGCATAACATGAAATCGAAAATTTTAGTCCTTATTCTTCCTTATTGGCCTTTGAGTCCGGAGTATAATACATTGATATAGACATCCATCTAAGAACATGAGTGAGAAATGGACTTGCCTTGAATTCTGAAGATTGACTAATTGAGGCTCTAATAATCCTTGAAGCATTGCACAAAATTAAATATGTGAAAAAACCCTTCATAAACTAATAAAGAAAATACGTGTAACGTGTTATCATAAAGAGGACAGTTCTAATGTACTTATTACCAGTTCTAATGAGACGATCTTGGAGAAGGAGGTTGGCATGGAAAGAGTAAGAGTCCGGTTACCTTTCCAATAGTGCACCAGCATTCAAGAATTCTAAAACAGAGGTAGACCGCAGAGCATCTTCGTCAAGAAAAGAGGCATGGATCTGATAGTTTTTTGTTGTATTAATTGGTTGTACATTCTGCAGTATAAGTTGTTTTTAAAACCTATATATCTAAATGCTTTATATAGTTGTATAGATATATGTTTCTGCTGTGATTAATTATTTCGCATCTGCTGTTGTTTAATTTAAATAGAAGGGTTGTTGGTTAGACTCACACATATTGACTTACATTGTCTTTCAATCTACTTAAGGGTTGTTGGGCTATCTTGTTATGCATATTATTGTTGTTATGATTCTGAATTACACATAATGGCCTGTTGTTATTTCTGTTTGCATATGACAAATTCCCCGAGACAACTTGAATCTCTGGTTCAAGGTCTTAGCAGTACACACACTATTAAGTATACATGTTGCACACACATTAATGTATTTCTACATTGCTGTTGTTGTTAATAAAATTAAAGACTCACACCTGATCAAAGATATATAAATATATTCTGTTGCTAACGAGTTCTGTTACTGGACATAAATATAAAATCAAAGTGCTGCTGCTTTTTTGGCTTTTACTTCAGTCTGAGACTCAGCTCCTTGCTCAGTCTCGGGGTCGTAATTGCATATTCACACTTGGTCTTTTTCCATATATTTTTGTACTATAATGCTAAAGGAAAGTGGACTAAGAAGCAAGTTTTGGCCATTTTGGAGATAGAAGGAGGAGGTTTTTTAACGTTTCAAAAGAGTAAAAGAACGAAAATATTCGATGGGTTTTTCATTTTTGGTTTAAATTCACACTCACAAATAAAAGTACAACAAACATACTCCGAGACTTCTAAGTCTAGGAGTCTACATAATCATGAAAATTTTCCAACCTACCTGTTCTGCAAATCTTGATAGCATTAACTACTTCTAACATTTGAAGTATAGGAAGGGACTTAAAAAATATTGTACCTCACTCGGAAGTACAAGAGTGCTAAGACATCTAAGAAGGCAAAAAAGGGCAATGCATGAAGACGTGTTCTGCACATCAATTTAACCACACTGTCACTGGTTTTCAAGGTTCTTTGCTTGTCGAGACCAAAAGATATCAATGAATGGAGTTGATACAAATTGAATGCAGTGTTGGATTAGAACTGTTAATTAATTTCATACATAATGCATCAATGTGTATATATAAAGCCTGTATGTCCTTGAAATTCATACTCCAGAGTGAAAGGTTTCACATACGATGTACAAAATGGTAGTTGTCATCATTTTATCTATTATGAGGCCAGCTACATAATCATGGGTTTTTATGTTTTATAACTGACATAATATGATTACTTCAACTGCAAGTAAGATGAAGCCAACCGTCCTGTTGTTCCCGCCGCTTCCAACGGAACAATCCAATCACATGTAATATTTTCATAATTAACAAAAAAAATATTCACTATTGATACACAATATGTTGTAAAAATTCAACACAAGATTTTTAAATTCGTATTGCTAACTCACACATTAGCATGGTCTATAACGAAACTTAGTTCAATAATACTATATAGAACTTACATGGATGAAGACACCGGCCCTGCTGGAACCCTCATTATGATCACACTCGAACCGCTAGGAATCCTGAATTTTCCATCATTATACTCTAATAACTGAGGAAAAAAATTCAAATTCATGATAAATAAATACAAATACATGTAACTGAGAACCCGAAAGCACATAGATGAATAGAATTGTAATAACAACCTCGACCGGTGTGATCATCAAAGAATATGAGATCGAAATTATTATAGCATATGTTGTTTAACGTCATTTTTATCTTTATCAATTATTTCTTTATCATGATTTTTATAAAATGACAAAATGCAGCAACTGGACTGTGTTATCATGATTTCTTTATCATGATTTTTATTTTTTTATCGTGATTTCTTTATCAATCAATTCACAACAGCTGACAGTAAGTACCCTATATCATAATGTGGTCATTCAAAGCTATAAAAATGGATACGTGAATCATAAAGTTGTAATTTAAGTACATATACTGTAGCGGAATGGAGACGTTGGAATGAAAAAGAAATAGCAAAAGCATAAGATGCAGAACAATTAAAGAATGAATTCAATAAAAAAAGACCACTTGTAAACTGGTTTGAAGCAGTGAAAAACAAAAGCAGAATTGAATCAAATGGTAGTGCCTACTCTTTACCTTTCAACCATCCTGCATCAACATAAAAAATTATAGTACAATCTACATCCTGTCCGTTTATAATCTCCACAACTTGCATCACATCCATTCATTTTACCATTAATAATTTACGTAAACTGCTCTATCGTGTCCAATGTCCCAGTTATTCATATTAGGATTGCGAATTCAGCAGAACTAAATCTGAGAAGACCACTTTTTAATCCAACTTCCTCATCCCAATACTTACAAGTGGTGTTATGCCCAAAGAAATGCGGGAACAAATGAGGAGGCATTCTTGATCAATTGCCTCTATCATATTTGGTTGATCAAACCCCAAAGATGTAAAGTGAAAATAAGCTTCAAAAATGAAGTGTAAGACTAAAAGTTTAAAAATAAAGATCCAGGATTCCAGGTAGAATCGAACCACCGCCATCCCAATAATGGGCGCCCTTTCCACTTGAGCTTATAGATCTATTAGTTAAATGGATTATATAATAAGACCTAGTTAAAAATACGGCAAATAGGCTACAATTTTAGGGTTAACTACCAAATTTTACCGGCTAAAGTAATGAGAAAGCACAACTTAGTATTGAAACTTTTTTTTTTTTTTTTTTTTTTTTTTTTTTGCAGTTGTATTCACTTCCCTTGATCATACTTCATCCATCAAATTAAATGTGCAACAATCCCATATTGGCATGTAACAATCAGAAACACACTAAACATGAAACACGAAGGAAAAAATTTATAACAATAAGGAAAAAATGATAACGAGAAGCAGATCAGAAACAATACATAAAAATCGAGAACAATATGAGAATGAGTGACACTATGTGTCAGTAAATAATTAAAAGTATGTAGTGCATATATAAGGTGCATTATAGACTCTATGTGTGTGTGTGTTATTTAATACATCCATCTCAGCATAGCTCCTCAACAATGCAGCACCCATCATTTAATTTGTGCATGGAAGAGCAAAAAAATATAGTTCATAAATAAGGTACATGATTATTTCTCTAAAAAAAGTGCAAATAACATAGAACAAATGCAGACATGGAGGTGAAATGCCCTTGTTTACTGCTGTCACAACTTTCCAAACTAAGTACTTCAAAATTCTAAAATGAGAAGATACAAAAAGGAATGCACATGTCAGATGGCAAAATAAATTAAAACATAATAATGATAGGAAACATTAAAAAAGACTGAAGATATTAAAATACAAATTCGGATACGTACGTTGAGGACCAGATAGATAACTGAGTGCATAAATATTGTGAAATTTGTGTAGGCAAAAGAATGAAATATTCAGTTGAATGTTTGCAAAGCAAACTTCACATTTATCATTACTTGGATTTGGTAAGTTTCACCAGGCCACTCTAATTATTAGTTGTTAGTTTTGTGACTGTGACACACGAGCCAACCGTATAATTTTCATACAAAGAGGTGGTTGAGACATTGGTATGCAATAATTTGAGCATTTAAATCAAACAAGAATGTAGTTCATTAGCAAGTACGCAATCCCACACCTACAAACTCATACACAATATCTAACAAGTATGTAGTTCATATAACAAGTATGTGTTAGTCTAACAAATTAACCCAAAACACATGCCATGGTTTATTGTAGAATCATGAAAGATAATTTTAATATCATACACAAGATTTACATAACTAGTGTAATCTCACCTACAAGCTCATAAACAAGCTTAGATACATCAAATGAATTCATAAAAAGCTTAGATAATCAATAGATAACAAGATATCATTTCATAAACATTTACAAATTAACAAGCTTCACAGATTCTTTATGTGTAACGAGCTCCCAATTTACATTCAAGATTTATATAGATTCTTTAAAAATTAAAAGGTACATAGCAGCAATTTTCAATTTACAAACAAGTCCTTCAAATCAACAATTAAAACCACACAAACACATATTTCTTGGACTAAACCAGTATTTTTCTTTACTTTTGAGCATAGCCACTTGCAATCAAGCCACAATATCCAATAAATCAACAACTATTGAACATACTCACTTCATTTTATCAAATCCAGAAGCGAGCCTTCAACGTAATTTCATTAATTTCATTAACGTAATTTCAGTATCATTAAAATGATAAAAGAATCAAAATCTAACCCAAGTAAACCATCAATATAGCCTTCGCATTTTATCAAAGCCAGAAGCAAGCCTTCAACGTAATTTCATTGATAAACACTTGTTCAGATGTGGAAGTAAAAAACAAGTGAGGGGGAGTGAGATTCATACCTAAAAGGAGAGCACCGTTGAAGGGTTCCACCGAAGAAGAAACAGTGGCGTATTCCTAGTGGTCGTAGGGAGGCAGTGGCGGAAATGAAAAAAAAAATACCAGTAGAGGCGGCAGCGTCAGCTTGGTGGCGGTGTCTTCCTGGTGGTCGTGGGAGGCAGTATCACCGGAGAGGGAGGGGATCCCGGATTCGTGGGGAGGCAGCGGCGCCGCTGATGGCGATGGAAGAAAATCCAGAACGATGACGATGGAGAAGAAATTGTCCTAGGGTTTTTTCTCATTTGTGTGAAAAGAGAGGTTGTCTGATCTAAGATGAAGAGTTTTGATTGTTCCCAAGGATGCGACTATTTCTCATACGAAGTTGTTTCATCCCGCGTTTGTACATCATGGAACAAACACTTGTACATTCTTAATATTCAAGATTATATCTTAAATAGTTGTACCTTATGCAATGTAACTAAATGCTTTATAAGTAGTAGCAGATAAAAATGCACACCTAATATTAAACACACCAAAATCGAATTAATTCTCCCCCTTCGAGTGTGCATGATGAAACACGGAAAGACGCTCGGAAACTTACCTCGATGCATTCCGATTCAGCATCAGCCAGAAAAAAATTAACACAAAGACTAGTATTACAATAAATAAAGGGTTAATATTGAAAAAAACCCTATACACTTTTCTCATTTTCACGATTAAGTCCCGAAACTTTTTTCCCGATTGTTTAAGTCCCTAAACTATTTATGTATTATTCAGAGGTATATATTTTTGACCGACTACAGGATGAGTAGGTTAAACACAACCAATAAAACAAAAGGTTTAGGTACTTAATCGCTAAAACATGTATAGATAGTGAGTTTTTTGAATAAGACAAAAATAGTTACGAGACTTAAATAATTAGAAAAAAATTTAGGGACTTAATCACAAAACTAGGAAACGTTTATAGGGTTTTTTCGATATTAACCCTTAAATAAACAGAGAACCATAAATTAGTAGAGAATGTAACATTAAAGAAAAGAATATCTACCTTTTGTGAAAGCCGATAAACTTTGCAAAAATGTTGCATTATAGATTAATTTATGTTGATAAATTCAGCATTTCTAACTTGCTCACTAGAAAATTGAAACGTTTTTCATCCAAAGGTTTTGTGAACAAGTCAACTATCTAATTTTTGGTGTTTACAAAGTGCAATTCTACGGTACCTTCATCCATGTGATCTATTATAAAATGGTATCGAATATCAATGTGTTTAGGACGAGAGTGTTGTACAGGGTTACCAGTAACGGCTATTGTGCTCATGGAGTCGCAATAGATAGGAATCCAATTGAGTCTGAAGCCATAGTCCCGGAGTTGAGTGCGCATCCAGAGTAGTTGCAAGCAACAGCTTGTGGTAGCAACGTATTCGACTTCTGCATTGGACAGCGAAACACTGTACTATTTCTTTGATGCCCAACTTACCAGTTTATCTCCGAGGAACCAGATGTACCCGACGTGCTTCTCCTGTCATGTTTGCAACTTGCATGATCTGCATCTGAGTAGGCAGTTAGTTCAAAACTGGTTCCTTTGGGATAACAGAGACCAAGGTCAGGCGTGCCTTTTAAATATCGAAAAATTTGTTTTGCTACATCCAAGTGTGACTCCTTAGGATCAGCTTGAAAATGAGCACACAAACATGTAGCAAACATGATATCCGATCTACTTGCAGTTAAATATAGTAAGGAACCAATCATTCCTCGATAAGTCGTGATGTCTGTGGATTTATCCATTGGATCGGCATCAGGCTTTGAGGAAATCGACATGGGAGTTTTCATGGAAGTGCAGTTTTCCATGAGGAAGTTTTTTGACTTGTAATCCGAGGAAAAAATTCATTTCCCCCATTATACTCATCTCGAACCTTTATTCCCTAAGTTTTGAAAATGCTTCATAAATTGAAGATTTTGTATAACCGAATATTTTGTCATCTACCTAAATTTGAACAAGTAGAATCTCATTAACTTTATGACGTATGAACAAGGTTGTATCTACCATATCTTTGGAGAACCCGGAATCGAGAATGAATTCTGTAAGACTGATATAGCATGCCTGAGGTGCTTGTTTCAAAGCATAAAGGTCTTTGTCGAGAGCATAGACATATAATGGTCTAGACTAATCGACAAATCCTTCAGGTTGGTCCATGTACACCTCCGCTTTTAGAATTCTGTTGTGAAACGCTGTCTTCCCATCCATTTGATAGATGGTGAAGTAGTTGTGAGTCGCGTACACTAGGAATATGCGAATTTCTTCAAGTCTGGCTACCAGGCTGAATGTTTCATCATATTCGATTCCTTCTTGTCGGCGATAACCTATAGCCTTGAGTCTGGCATTGTTGCGGACGCCAATTCCATTCTTTTCTCTTTTATTCTTGATCATCTATTTGGTGCCGATAATGGATCGATCGTTTGGTTGCGGAACTAACATCCAAACTCGTGGACGTTCGAATTGATGGAGCTCGTCATGGATAGTGTTCACTCAGTCTGGATCTCGTAATGCTTCAACGATTATCGTAGGTTCGATCTTGCTCAGGAATGCAGCGAACATGCATTATTCGTTTGTTGCGCGTCTGGTTCAAACCGGAGCGGACTTATCCCCAATGATTTGAGATTCGGGGTGGGATAATGTCCATTTTCATTAATAAATTTTCATTTGCTACGCTATTGTTTTAGCAGTAATCATAGTTTAAATCATTTCCCCAACCAATCAAATCAACCTTTTACTAGCTTTTTTGTTTACAAAATTAACTAGCATATTAACCCTAATAAACCTCCAAGCTCCATGTGGATTCGACCCTTACTTCCCTACACTTGTAGGTAGTCAAGGTTATTTCTACGGGCAATGATGAAGGCTTTTCACTTCTCTGCCTTTTATTAAGCTCCTTTTGCATGAAAATGTACTTCAAGCTCTTGTGATCAGTGAAATTATCACAAGTCTTTACGTACAAATAATGTATCAAAATTTTCAACCCAAACACCAACGAAACTATTCAAAGTCGTGTGTCTGGTAGTTAACCTCATACGGATTCAACTTCCTAGAGGCATATGCAATTACCTTCTGATTCTGCTTATGCACACAACCTAATCCTTTCTTTGAAACATCACCGTCAATCTGAAATCCTCCGGTCTCAAACGATACTACAAGAAATGGAGCTGACACTAACATCTTCTTCATCTCCTCACAACATTTCTCTCACTCTTTTGTCCACACAAAGTTCACCCGTATTCTGATAACTTTAGTCAACGTGAACGCTATAGTTGAGAAAACCTCCACAAACCGATGATAGTACCCAGCTAAACCGAGAAAACTTCTTCATCTTGGTCACTGATGTAGGTCTTGGCCAATTAGTGATTAACCTTTGTTTGAATAACCTCAATCCCCTGAGTTGATAACACATGCCCGAGAAAAGCAAAACGCTCTAAATAGAAGTCACACTTCATGTATTTAGCTTACAATTCTTCACTCTCAGAATCCCTAACACAGTCCTTAAATGTTCCTCATGATCTTCCCTTGACTTATAGTAAACAAGGATATCGTCAATAAACACCGCCACAAATTTATCCAGGTACTCATCAGACACACGATTCATTAGATCCATAAATATAGCTGGAGCATTGGTTAAACCAAAAGGCATCACCAAAAACTCATAATGACCATATCTATTGTGAAAAGCGGTCTTTGGGATGTCCTCTGACCGTACTGGCAACTGATGGCACCCTGAGCTTAAATCAATATTTGAGAAATGCTTTGCACCCTGAAGTTGATCAAATAGATCATCGACACATGGAAATGGGTATCTTATCCTGATTGTGACCTGATTCAACTCTTGGTAGTCAATGCATAGCCTCATTGACCCATCGTTCTTCTTTAAAAGAGAACCAGTGCACCCCAATGTGACACACACAGTCTAATAAAACCGTGATCCAGAAGCTCCTGCAACTGCTCTTTCAACTCCTGAAGCTCAAGTGGTGCCATATAATAAGGAACTTTGGAAATAGGTTCAACACCCAGAATCAATTCAATCACAAACTTTACCTCTCTCTCTGGTGGCAAACCAGACATGTCTTATAGAAAACATCAGCAAACTAGCCCATAACCGGTTGATCATAAATAACAATACCTTTATTACCACTGTTGACAATAGAAGCTAAGTACCCCTCACTAAATTTCAATATCAACCTTCGCGTCTCCATAGCTTATGATCGGAATGACGCCACTAGGTTGAAACCCCTGATAGAGACACTTAGGCTTGTTGTAGTAGTCCTAATAAATATTCAAGCACTCACACACATAAACAATGATTTAATCAATAAACAAAGAGAATAAAAACTTAATCCTTGATACTAGTCAGAGAATGAAATGTAGCAGCCGCCGCTTTTTGATTAGAATATTGACAAAAGATTGGGAAACCCTAGGCGTGGGTTTTCTTTAAATATAAAGGGAAGTTTGAGGGGTTTACAAATCACACCCTCAACTTCTACATAAAAGAAAAGATTACATAAAAAGGAAATGGAGTTATAATGAAATGAAAAAAAAAACTATCTATTACAAAATGGAATCACAGGATTGAAATTTGATATCTTACAATCTCCCTCTTTTCAATCACTGTGGTAGGTGGCAAGCTCTTTAATCAGACTCTCGTAAACCGAGAATGACGTCGAATATTCACGTGACTTGGCAAGCGTTAAGTCTGTCATTGATTAGCTCAATTGCGTCGCATAAGTCTTGCATCTCCATGGCCTTCTTCTTCAGCTCTATAAACTTCTGGCCATCATCCTCTTAGAGTCTCCCATTCAGTTCTGCTCTTAATAATTGTAGAGTGCCATCTAAATAGCAAGACAATATGCTCACCTTAACAAGATAGCTCTCGATAGCTAATTGGAAGTCTTTTAAGCACATTATAATGGAGTGTCGTCTATTACTTCTGGTAAGGGCCGCCAGAGTAATGATATAACTCAATCTCCCTTTGACTTTGTTCTTCAGCTTGTTATGAATTGTTTCGACGTCATCAGGGTTCATGAAATCAAAATCACTCTCGTGGACCTGTTACGATATCCCGTCTTCTCTTTTGACATCTATAGAAGGTGTGAAGAGACGGGCCCACTTCTACATTGAAATAGAGACGACTTTCACCACTTTATACTTTGACCAAACCTCTAACTTAGGTCTCATCTCCCGCAACATCATTTGTTTGTACTCGGCCTGCTCAGCTTTGGATACATCACTTAATTCCATGAGCAGCCGTCTACTATACATTCCTAGCTTCTTCATAAATACGACCTTGAATGTTTTTTCTAGATAGGGTTCAAGAAAATCTTCAGCTTTCATTCTCATTACGTACTCCTTGAGCCCTTGAACTGGTGGAGCCTCAACCACTACTGCGGGAATTTCCAACAATTTATAGACTCAACACCGTTGTTCGAGCCTAAATTTTCTCTCTCCTCGGTCGACAGAGAGTGCACTTTACCTTTTGAAAACCAGTCCACCCAGTCGAGGTCCCCCTTATCATACATCTGTGAAGGTTCAGCAGTTTCTTGAAAACAATCAACCATGCGGGGACCTGAGGAATCTCCTGTTTCTGTGGGTTGTTTTTGATAGACGGTGGAGGTGGCTAGGTTCAAGGTAAGTTTTAGGTTAGGAGGAGGGGTAGAGGGATTATGGCTGAATATATTTTTTGTTGAGGCATGTGAGTGGGTAAGTTATGAAAATCGACAGAGGCAGAGGACTTCTGGGTGACTCAGGTTCTGGTTTAGGTACTTTGATAGGCTCATCTTAAAATACGTGACCAAAATACAATTTAGTTATGCAAATAAATCTCTATGATGTTTGAAAATGCTCTGTGACTCCAAAAGCTTGTAAAATTCGGCCATTAGCCATGAATGCAGAATGTAGCCATTAAGATCCTGAAAATAACATTCTAAATACGTCAACATAAAGTTGGTGAGCTCATAGGTTTACACGATAAATATCGACAACGTATGGAAAGCAGAAGATTTCCTTGACTTTATAAACATAAACGAATCAATAGTTTAAGTATTACCATCAGCCTAATGACCCCAAAACTTAACTTAGGATTGCCCTATGTGGTACCCAACACCATAGTACCAAGAATTGACAAATGATTACGCATCCGTTTACAATTGGCGCGACCAACCCGGATGGGGGCGTTAACCCAAATAGATCTATCCATAACATTCACGTTTACGATGTAATTAAGCGTTCATGATTGAGGGCAGTGGTGAAGAAATAACCTTATGTAATACATAAAATGATTCAAGTACTTGTGTCCATAGAAAAAATTGAGCATGTATTCTCACACCAAAATAGATGGTCATATAAAATTAGGAGCTATGAAAACTCACCGTAGTAGTGAAAATGAAAGTGATGACCGAGATGTCGACTTTGAATGATGATCGAATGGACTTTACCGAGTCCTAAATAATATGAGAGACTTAATAAGGTCTCTAAATTGTATATGTGTAACAACCGGCACAAAATCAGGTTAGCATTATAGCTAAATCAATGATCATTAGTATTTAATTTAAGTGATTAACGAATTTCATAAAATATTCATTACAATTAGAAACAATTTCATCGGTGAGATGAAACGGCAAAGTAATTAATCCGATCGATTTATGATATGATGGATTAATTCAACTAAGTACATAACTAAAATATTAGTGACACTAATCATACATTAAAAAACTTATATATATAATCACCAACAACAACAAGTTTCATTAAAATTCAAGTTTCTAAATAACTAGTTTTGTTTTAAAGTTTGTTTTATCAAATGTGTTTATAAATATATAAACACATAATGAAAGCATGAATAATATGAAAACAAGTTATATAAATGTGTTTCATAGCCTTTTATACTTGTGGTTTTTGAATAAACAACAAGAATCACAAGTTGTTTCAAGGTTATGAAATTCGGATTTACGGCAGAAATATTACATCAACTTTGAAAATTCATAACTAATTCAAAAATTAACAAAATGAGTTGATTCTTGTTTTGGAAGTTAGATCTATGTTTTAAATAAATATCTGGAGGTTTTCATAATTTAATACGGAGTTTTGAACCCCCAAATATCATTTGAGAACCGAAAGGTCTAACAGCTCAAATATAAGAACCAACTTAGGGTTTTAACGAGCCTTTTCCCTAACCTAAACACCTCCAAAAATGACCATTTTTACCTTGAATAATTTGTTGTATATAGTAGTTTTATGATTATGAAAACCAAAGCCCAAATCTTTTTGGAGGTTGGTCAAAAACAGCAACAAAGTAGGCCGAAAAACCACGACAAAACCTGGAAATTCCTTATATATATACTTGAACAATTTATGTGGGTTTTATTTATGAACTTGTTAAGTTGGGTGATTTAAAATATAAAAACCCTCATACATGGATATTGTCATATATGGACATTATTAAGTCCCTCATATCATTTAGGACTCGGTTAAAATACATCAAGCTTCATCACAAGTCATCACCACCCTCTACGTTTTTACGCTAGTTTTTGCCATCATTTTACGGTGAGTACTCGTAGCCCCTATATTTACAATGTTACATTTCTTTTTGTGTATTACACACATGTGGTTTCATCATGCCCTCAGATCATTAACCGTTAATTACAGTTATGTAAACTTGAATATCATATGGACAGATCTATCAGGATGAATGTCCCCCACCCGGGTTGGTCGTGCCAACTATTAACGGGTGCATATATATTTAACATCATAGTATTATATTGGTTAATACAACACAGGGAAAACACATAATTAAGTTCGGTTGCATGATGGTTATATGTAATACATAATATGGAACTTATGCTTTATAAATTCAAACTCAATTGTTGTAGTCCATACAAGTCATTCTTTCGTTTAAACTTATGAGCTCACCAACAATTTTGTTGATATAATTTAGCATGTATTTTTAGGTAATTAAGACGAGTAGCATGCATTTGAAGCACTACAAGGCTTCCGCATATTTTTGAAGTCGCAACAATTTTCAAACATATGGAGATTTATTAGCATAATTAATGTCCATTTTGATCATGTATTTAAAATCTCCGCAATTGCGATATACTTTAGATTTATTTGGGTTATGTAAAAACAATATCATATTTTTAAGATTATTAATGTATTTTTCGAAAATGTCCATTTAGTGGTCGTTCACTTGATTATGACTATGCTTCCACGACGTTATGCCTAGTTGCGAACCAGTGTAACAGAGTGTGACAGATTCGTATTAGAGCCATAGTTATAGTGAACTAGGTTGCATTAGTACCCTAGGCAATAACTGTTACAACGAAACTGCATTGCTTCAAAAGAATAAGACATGTAACTAAAACAACTATAAATGGACCATGATAAAAGAAACATGTCGAGCAATACGATAATCATCTTATCCGATTTTGAAGACGAGTATACCCCGATGGAGCAAAGAGACACCGAGATCTTCATTGAATCAAATGACCCCTCCGAAGAAATACAGCCAATGGAGGAGTCTGTAGAAGAACCAATGCAAGAGGAAGAACCATCTAGCGGATGGGGAGAACCATCCGATGAGAATTCACCATCTCCAGTGGCCCCTTCATCCGTACCCTATCACCCTTAAGTCCCCTACCACAAAACATATCGCCCACATCCCAATGGGCCCCTCATGAATTTCACCCGACGAAAAGGGTAATAATACCATGACGGGAGTCTATCCAGGTCCTCGTTTCCCAGCTAAGCCCGCCGAAACGGCGACGACTAGATGACCAGTGTTTGGGTTGGATGCCAGACACCCACCTGGAATGGACGCGGGAGGAGGGAATCCCCTCCTAATTCAAGATCGGAGGATCATCCTCCGAGCCGACCCCGCCTGTCACCTAGGAACCCCAGCCGAAAATGTAACTTAACTGGTGGCAAGAGCCACCCGACACGACCTCTGTTAGTGCATCCTGTGTGACGACAGCAGTCTAAGTATATGCAATATTTTGTAAAAGTCAATTTGCTCATTATTGCATATTAACAAGTGTTTGATATATGTTTGTTATATGTTTGATTATATATGTTTGATATTGATTGTATGTATGTTTGAACTTGGTGTAATTAATGTGTTACAATAAGTTCAAACATAAGTTCAAAGCTCATGATTTATGGAGGACAAGTTCGAAAGGCCTTGGGCTTATTCGAACTTGTCTTGGGCAAATTCGAACCAGGTGTTATAATTAAGGGTTAATTCGTTTAATTAACCAACTTTTGCAGAGCTTTAGTAGAATTCGAATTTGGTTAAGTGCAGAGGCAATCTCGAACTTGCAAGGTGTTTGAGAGTTCGTTCTTGGAGAGAATCACGTGTCGGGGCATTCTAGTTTTCGTCTATCACAGTGTTTGTCTCTGTGTTTTGTGTGAGTGGTCTATCTGTCAAACCGCTAACGAGGATTCCGCACTCGTTGGACGGTGTCGCGTCAAGATAGGATCCGTAGGAAGGCGACCTTACAAGTGGTATCAGAGCCATAAGGGTGTTCGTGGTGTTCTTCGTGTTCACAAGTAACATCTGTGGTTTCTTGGCGTTTTTGGACGTAAGAATCAATTTTTGCATAAGTTTTCGAGTTTTACAAGCAAGATAACGGGGAAAAGTTAATGTTAGTTCATCATTTTGGTCGAAATCATAGTTTTTAATCCTAAAAACTTTGGTTTAAACTGAAAAGTTGAAATAAATCAAACTTTTGGCTGTTTTTCGAACTTGCGGCGCTCAAACAAATGGGGTATTAGGGTTTGTTCAAACTTGTCAGAAATTTGAATTTGTCAGCAAATACGCTCCTCTCGAATTAATTTTAGGGTTTCATTCGAATTTGACTGCTATTCGAATTTTCTTTCATTTGAATTTGTCTAAATTCGAACTTGTCATAAACTTCGGATTTGTCATATTTTAGAATTTGTTGATTTCGAATTTAATTTCAAACAAATTTAATATTAATCAAATTCGAACTTGCTTAAGTTCGATAGGTTGATTTAAATTAATTTCAAATTAAATTAATTAAGTTCTAATTCAAAAAGTTTAGAAACAATGTCTACTTTGCAAAAGTTTATCGAAATCGACCATGAAGTCGGTAAGGCAAATTCACCACCCAAGCTGATGAGGTTGGAAGATTATTACTGGTGGAAGGATGGGTTTGCCGACTTTGCTCGCTTTAATGACATCGGATGAGGATCTGTATCTACGAGGGATACATTCCACCTACTCATGAGTTTGAAGGTCGTCAGAGAGTTCTAACTTATCAGAAGATGAAGGATGACGACAAGAAACTATATGAGGCTGAGAACAAAGCGTTTTCCATTATCCGCATGGCACTAGCTCAAGAAATCCTACACACATTCAGAAATCATCAAACAGTGAAAGAGTTGTGGGATGCACTCGAGAAACGGTGTGAGGGAAATCTGAGGGTTCGGAAAGGTAGAACGGAGATGCTCAAGCAAGAGTTCGCAATTTTCAAGGCACTGAAAAACGAAAAGCTTAATGAGACTATCACAAGGTTCTATCACTTGTTGACAGAGTTTGATAATCACGATGTCGAGTATCGTGAATTAGAGAAGATTGAGAAACTTCTTGATGCTTTACCAGCAAAACGGGAGATGTACGTAGCATTGATAAAGTTTGATGAAGAGAAATTTGAAACTCTAACTCTTGAAGGAGTTATAGGAATGCTGAGGGCTTATAACTTTTAGTTGCTCAAGAAGGAACGGGAATATGACCAAGTACAGGATCCGGACATGTATTTTTGGGAAGTCCAAACCTTCAGCCGCAAGTGAACTAAAGACAGCTACAACATTCTATACGGGCGAAGCGTCGACTCCAGTAGAAGTAGAAGACTCAGGGAGCCGGGCTTTCTTAGGGTATTCCAAACCAGAAGAGTTAGGACATTTTGCTCGAGAGTTAAGTGCTACAACTGCCAAGGGTTAGGACATTTTGCTCGAGAGTGTCAAAGACCCAAGGTTGAAAATTATCAAAACCAATCTCAAGGGAGATATCAGCCTGCTAACTCGGGTAATCAAGCAAACATCGCTGGTCTGTTAACGAATGTCACATCTGAGAGACAGCTTGATGGGACGTACGATTGGAGTACACATCAAGAGACTAATGCTAGAGCCTTCATGGCTGAAGTAACAGAGTCTGGGGATGTAGGAGCAGAGGAAATAACAGAGGACAAAGAACAGAATGATACAAGTCCTATGTTAGTGGAGAAGTAAGATAATAAAACCGTTCTAGAGTTTGCCGTGCAGATGGCTAACGTGGAATCTGATCATGCAAAGGTAATTCTGAACTTTTCTACATTCCATGATTTATGTGTTTTATGTGCTACTTCTAATGATAGATTAAATCTAGTGCTGGAAACACATAATAATTTAATATCTCAAACTGAATCATTAAAATCAGATAATGCTAGCCTCGTAGATATCAAAGAGGATCTTAGGGATAAGCTGAAAGCATATGCTCAAGATTTAATAGTTCTAAAAGACAAACTAAGTGAGCAGTGTGGATAGATTTGATGTATGAGCATGTTGAGGCTTTAACCAAATAACTAACTATTAAAGAGGTAGAGCTAGCTGAAGCAAAGGTAATGGTTGCAGAGGTAAATAAGTTAGAAAAGTTTAGGAACTCTTCACTGTATCTAGGGAAAATATTAGATGCACAATGTCAATCTAAGAAACCAGTAGGTTTAGGTTATAAAGAGAGTCCTCCACCTATTAATGATAATTATGTGCCTCAGCCTCAGGATAAAACTGAAAAACCAGTTGAGTCAGAGGTAGCAGCTGATCCTGTATCTGATTCTGATAAGGAAAAGTAACTAAGGTGACTAATAACAATGGTACGATTAAGAAAGTCAAATTTGTGCAGTCTTCTAGTGATAAAATTCTAGGAGAAGCTAGACCTGACTTTATTAATCAGAAAGAGGAAATAGTCACTATAGTTGAGAAGAAAGAACATGACACTACTAAGACACCAAAGTCAAAGGGCACTAATAAGAAGTCAATTGATAAAATGTCTTGTTTTAGATGTCATGAACGGGGACATGTTGCGTCTAGCTGTCCATATAGGAAGGTAGAATTTACACCTAATGTTGGAAAGCCGGAACAACATAAATCCTCACCAAGTGTAGCAAGCACAAGTGGTTCTCAAAACACTGAGAAGATTGTGCAAGCCACACCAAAGAATGCTATTAGACAAACACCTGTGTCAAGTAGACCAAATGAAGTGGCTAGGATTAATTCACCTAATAGAGTCCTTAATCAATCTAGGTCAGGACCTCAACAAGTCTATAGGAGTACAACACCTAGAAGAGCTTACACTCCGGTTAGGTCACACTCTCTTGTATGACATCAGACACCAGGTAGAGCCCAGGGATATCAATCTGAAATGCCATATAATAGAAATTATTCAAGGGCTCCACAGCAAATGCCTAACCAAAGGCCAAGAGTAATTTTAAATCACTCTGCACCACAACAGGTTCTCAATCAAACACCTAAGTCACCTGCAAGGAGAGATGAGTTTTTGAAGGAGTTCAAGTATATGGATGAGAACGGTATTACCAAGTCAGTCATGGCTTGGGTTCCCCGTGATAACTAACTTGTTTTCTTTCATGTGCAGGAGTTAACTAACTTGTTTTCTTTCATGCTCGTCGAGAGTGGTTGCTCTAGGCACATGACTGGGGAAAGAAGTCTACTTACAGACTTCAAGGGAGGGAACAAGGGTTTTGTATCATTTACCGGGAACAAAGGAGGAAATATCACTGGAACAGGAATGATTACTAATGGGACTATCACACTTGGTCAAGTATATAACGTTGATAGACTTGCTCACAATCTCATTAGTGTCTCTCAGATCTGTGATAAGAAGAATTCAGTGTTGTTTACTGATACTAAAGCGTTAGTGCTGAAGCCGGGATTCAAGATACCTGAAGAATGGATTATGATGAGAGCCCCAAGGATGAACGATTTGTACATGCTAGACATGAACATCTCCGATTCATCGATGGGAACGATATGTCTGTTATCTAAAGCTTCAGAGACCGAATCAGTCTTATGGCACAGACGCATGGCACACTTCCACCTGAGGCAAATGAACTACATCACTAAACACGGACTGACGCAAGGTGTTCCGATGAAGAGTTTTCAGTTTGAAGACAAGTGTGTACCGTGCAAGAAAGGCAAACAACACAAGAAGTCACACAAGTCAAAGACTCAGAACTCTATAGCTGTCACTTTCGATTTGTTGCAAACGGAGCTGTGCGGACCAATCAACAAGAGGAGTATAGGTGGTAGTTGGTACTGTTTAGGTACGAAGGACGAGACAGCTGCAAAGTTGATTGGGTTCTTAGACAAAGTCGAAAACTCTTATGGGACGAGGGTAAAACGTATCAGGAGTGATAATGGAACAGAGTTTAAAAACACAGTAATTGGTGTATATTGCCTATCTTAAGTCATAGTGCATCAATTTAGTGCATCTTACGAGCCACAACAAAATGGGATGGCAGAACGGAAGAACATGACTTTGATTGAGGCAGCAAGGACCATGCTCTTGGATTCAAAGTTTCCTACCATGTTTTGGGTGGAGGCATTGAATACCGCTTGTCATGTTTTAAATCGGGTCCTTACTGTGAAATCATTGAACAAAACCTTTTATGAAGTTCTGAATAAAGACCACCAAATTTAACTAACTTCGAACCGTTTGGGGTGCCGTGTACTTTAATGAGAACAAAACATGAACCTAAGTTTGGTGAAAAGGCTGACGAAGGTTATTTTCTAGGTTATGTGCCTAACTCACCAAACAATAGTTTTTAATAAAAGAAACGGTACAGTAGAGATTGTGTATAACATTGATGTAACAAGTTATACACATGAACTCCAACCTGGTCCAGATTGGATATTTGATTATGATTCATTATTTAAATCATTTAACATTCCTTTGGATGGAAATGTAGGTACAATTGAACATGACTTATCGTCATTAAATCTGAATGATGACGGTCAAGGTTTTCCAAAGACGAGCATTCCATCAACTTCTGAGCCTACATCGACAGAAGATGGGTCTCCAGCAGAGAATGATTCTGAGTTACCTACAAACGAGAATTAGACTACGAATTCTAACTCCGAAGACAGTGATCATGAGGAAGAGAATGTAGCATCTGAAGTTGTTCCCCCGTTAGGTAAAATAGGGTCAAACTTAGGAGATAATCTTAGGGTCGATGAGATCGAAACATCAAGGATTAATAAAGATCATCGGGTTGAGAGCATAATAGGAAATCCTAATCTTGGTGTGAAGACTAGGAGTAGTGTGAATAACAACACAATGCTGTTGTCGATGATTATTGACTCCGAGGATTTTCACAATTGCCTTTATTTGGTTGAAGCAATGCAAGAAGAACTGTCATAGTTCAGAAAGCTTGAAGTGTGGGAGTTAGTGCCATTACCTAGAGGAGAAGTTGCATTAGGAACCAAGTGGGTCTTTAAGTGCAAGAGAGATGATCGGGGTATTATAACTCGCAACAAGGCAAGACTTGTAGTAAATTGTTTCAACCAAGAAGAGGGAATCGATTATAACGAAGTGTTTACGCAAGTGCCAAGGCTTGAGCCAATCCGTTTGTTTCTGGCCTTTGCATCCTTCAAATGTTTTAAAGTCTATCAACATGATGTAAAGAGTGCCTTTCTGTATGGAAAGGTGAAGGAGCTGGTGTACATCGAACAACCGCCCGGGTTTACAGATCCAAAATATCCAGACAGAGTGTATCGTCTTGATAAGGCTCTGTATGGATTGCATCAGGTACCCAGGGCATGGTAAGAGACACTATCAACTCATCTTTTGGAAACAGATTTGAAAGAGGGAGAATTGATAGTACATTGTTTGTGAAGAGAAAGGGTGAACGTTTTATCTTGGTACAAGTGTATGTTGATGACATTATTTTCGGGTCATCGGACGAGCAGATGTGCAAAGATTTCGAAAAGGTGATGAAGTCTAGGTTTGAGATGAGTGCTATGGGAGAGTTGAACTTCTTTCTGGGTTTGCAAGTTGAACAGAGGAAGGAAGGTATGTTTATCCATCAGACGAAGTATGTCTACGATATTCTAGAGCGCTTTGGGATGGAGGAAACAAAGCAGACTGCTCACTTTAGCATACGGATTCAAGTGAATCACAATCTTGGACCGGGTACAGAAAGCGATACAGATGTGGATTGGACTCTATATCGGACCATGATCGGGTCACTTATGTATTTAACTGTTTGTATACCTGACATTATGTTTGTTGTGTGTATTTGTGCTAGGTTTCAAGCCAATCCGAAAGAAATGCATATGAAAGTTGTGAATTGGATTCTGAGATACCTCAAGTCGAAACCGAAGCAGGGACTTTGGTATCACGCAGATGGTGATCTGGAATTGGAAGCATTCACGGATTCAGACTATGGAGGTTGCAGCTTCAACCGGAAGTCAACAACTGGAGGTTGTCAGTTCCTCGTAGGGAGGCTCGTATCCAGGCAATGGAAGAAACAAACTTCGGTAGCCGTGTCAATGTGCGAGGCCAAATAAGTAGCTGCTGGTAGTTTCTTTTCACAGGTTTTGTGGATACAACAACAATTGCGGGACTACGGTTTGAGTTACACTCATACTCCCATTAGGATAGATAACCAATCTACTATTGCTATGACTAATAATCCAGTTAAACACAGCAAGACAAAGCACATAGACTTAAGACATCATTTTATACGTGATTGTGCTGAAAAGAAATTGATAAAACTGGTAAAAGTGGCTACGGAAGATAACAATGCTAATTTATTCACTAAAGCTTTTGATAAGTCACGCTTTGAGTTGTTAGTTCAACTGAATGGTATGAGTAATCCAGAGTAACTTGACCTTAGTATATTTTCTTTCTTTTTGTAGTAAGTTAGTAGTTAAGTAGTATTTATTTCCTTTTATAGTAAGTTAGTAGGTTACTTTATTAGCTTATTTTCTTATGAAAAACAAAAGAAAAAAGAGTGAAAACCATAAAAAGCTCAAAAAAAGAGAATATTAGAAAATAGAGTTAAGTCTTAGATGCATAGGTTCAAAGTGACGAAATTTAGCACAGTCGATACAATCTCTAAGTGTTAAGCTTTCACACATAGTGCACCTTAAACTCTAAGTGATATACATTTTCTAGTTCGATGTGTTGGTAGGCATAATACACAAAGGGAATCTTAAAAGCTAATGAAATATTCAAGAAAATATCATACGTGTAACTAACTTAGATGTATGACCAAATGGACTTAATTTTTATGTTAGAAACATACAAACAATAATTCTAAATGAGGTATGCAAATTTTTTGGGAGATGTATAGCCACATCAGATACATCTTAAAGAAAAGAAAAGAAAATAAAAATTTTTATAGTAAGAAGAGAGTCAAAACAAGTCACTCTGTTGTACGTAAGTACAGACTTGTGACCTCTAGTTTGACACGATTTAGCAAGATAAGTCGCATTGTTGTACGTCAGTACAAACCTGTCATCGCTGTCGTGTGTATGCCATGATCATAGAAGTATGTCTAAGTATGGGACACATATGGTAATTTCTTGATAAATAAAAAGGCCGAGGGTTATTCCAAAGTGTAACATGTTTAAAGGGAAAATGATACCAACAATCACCCTCGAATGTGTATCATGACAAACAATCAAAGGAATAAAAAATTCCTAAGTGTAAAAGTGTAATGCTGAAAGTGCGTATTGACACCGCTATCTGATTGAACCTTCTTTGACTTTCTCGCCAAAAATATTCTGTTAGTGTATGTCGTAAAGTTTGTAAAAGTATTTTTGAGTAGCTTAAGTTTAAATTTTATTCAAACTTTATTTTCCTTTATTTTATTTTAGATTAACTTTATTTTAATTTAAATTAATTTTATTTTATTTTATTCTAAGTAGGAAAAAGGTCAAAGTTACTAGGATGCATTTTTGGTTGAATAAACAAACATTGCGTGAAAATCTATTGCTTCGTGTGAATAATGTTGCAAGGTTTGTAAAATTCCAGTACTCGAAAAAGTTGAAAAAGATGAATTTTATTCAAGGATTTTAAAAATTTTCAAATAAATTCGAATTTAGGAGATATTCGAATTATCCTTCGAATTTGTCAGTATCTTCGAATTTATGTCAAGTTCGAAGGTGGTTGGTATAAAAAGGTCAACAGTGAATCATTTAATTCACCTACATTCAATTTTATTCCTTCAAACTTTTGTCCGGCGATTTCGAACTTACGTATTCAAACATGTCGTTTCGATTCTATTCCTATTTGGTTTTTGCTCACTTTTCTCGAATCTAATCACATCATTAGGTATAGTGATCTCTATTATACAAAGATTGAGTGGTTTAGAACTCTTTTAATGCAAAAAATCGAGTTTATTTGAAGGTTTTTGGGTTTAAACTATGTGGTTCAAATTCACAAGTTTTAACCGGTGAAACTTCAAATAAAACACATTAAACTTCGATTAGAACCCAATAGGACTAGACTATACTATTTGTTAAGTCAAATGGGGTTAAAATCTTGGAATATTGTTTGATAATGACCAACTTCGAAAATGTTCATCATGTTCGAACTTGTAAGAAAGTTCGAATTTGTTAGAAAATCTACAAATTCGAAGTCAGTAAATTTCGAACATAACCTTTGAATTTAATTTAAATTCGAATGTCTTTATACGATAAATTCTAACTTGTAGAAATTCAAATGTGTTTGATTTCGAACTTATGTATGTTCGACATTATGCAAATTCGAAATAAACAAGTTTCATTTTTATTTTTCATTACTAATATTGGTTGTTGTTTTTATGTGCAGATATGGGTGATCACGCATTCTTCAATAAACATAACATGGTTATGTCAGTTGATTGAGAGCTGCCTGAAGCTCAACCGTATCGTCATATGGTTGATTTTTTGACTCAATCGAGGGTGGCCTACGCTTTAACTCATAATCTGCAGATTATTCTGCCATACGTACGTCAATTTTGGGAGCATCTACAGGTAGATTGCTCAGTGACGCCTACAGCTTTGCGTACCAGAGTTCGGGGGGCAGCCTATAGTATTTTCAGCCGATATGTTACGAAAAATCCTTTAGCTAGGCTCAGAAGACCAGGAGGCGGGGCCTATTGATTTTCCACTTCATATAAGGCAAGCGGCCTTTTTACGAATGGGATACGCCCAAGATATTACCAAAGCCTCGTACGTGAAGAGTGACTTAATTGGGCAATGGCGTTACTTGGTGCATGTTTTTATGATCTGTTTTGCGCCGAAAAAGGCCGACTTTGATTACATTGTCTCCAAGATGCAATCGGCGGTGATAGAGTTTGTGCATCAAATAACAGCTCCCGTCCGAGAAAGATTTTTGATGTACCCGCGCTTCGCGATGATGATTATCGGCCACTTTTTGCCCAATCTACCTCAACTTCCAGATACGCATGGCGTGGCTACTATAGATAAGAGAATATTTGCTGACTGCCAGTCGCATAATGCACGAAGGGCTGAGCAGGTCAGGCCACAGGTGACACCTTTCTTCGGAGCAGTTATTGACCCAGATTTTGTGCCTCTAGAAGGAGATAATTGGGCAAGTGAAGCTCCACAACAACAGCAACCGCAGCAACAATCACAACAACAACAACAACCACAACAGCAACATCGTAGGAGGCAAGGACCTCCAACCAGAGAAATTCCGGCAGCTAGACCATCTTCTACCAGACAATCCGAATCGACTGCAGCTGGTGCATCCATGGCAGCTGCAGGTCCATCGATTTTGGCCCCAATTTTTTTTCAGACAGCGCAGATCCAAGAAGACATATGGGCACAGGGGACTTCCTCGGAGCTAAACCTCACTGAACAACTGGTTCAGGATGTTTTAGATCCTCCAGAAGAGTTCAATGATATCATTTAGGAGATCAATAAATACCAGCCACCGGAGGGTGAAGAAATCCGAAAGTAGTGGAGTTGTTGTAGGGGCGGAAAATAACCCGCGGGGTTGCAGCATCAAAGGCTTCTTAGGCTGCCAACCCAGGTTTTTCAATGACATGGAAGGTGTTATTGGTATTACTCGATGGTTCGAGAAACTGGAGTCCATTTTCTAGTTCAGCAACCTCACTAAAGAAAACAAGGTAAAGTTCGCCACCCACACGCTACAGGATGGAGCCCTTACTTGGTGGAACTCCTATGTTCAATCAGTGGGAATTGATGTGGCTTATAAACTCCCATGGGCGGAGCTAAAATAAATGATGACAAACGAATACTGCCCTCGAAGCGAACTCCAAAAGATGAAAGCGGAGTTTTGGAATCTGTCCATGAAAGGGACGAACATCATAGGATACACCAACCAATTCCATGAGTTGAGCCTCCTATGTCCCGGGATAGTTACCCCGGAATACAATAGGGTGGAACGATACATTTGGAGACTCTCTCCTCATATCCAAGGAAACGTCATCTATTCTAACGCAACGATAATCCAAAATGCCATCCGTATGGCAAACAATCTGATGGATCAGGTAGTACGCCAATGGGCGGCGGATGCCAAAAGTTCATATAACAAGCTGAAATGGGAAGACCGCTACAGAAAGCACTTAGTGAACCATCAAAAGAAGCAAGAAACAATCAAGGCCTACGCAGTTGGGTCTGAAACAAAGAAAAGCCACACCAACAACAAACCATTTTGCAACAAGTGCAATTGTCACCATACAGGTCTGTGTGGAAACCCGTGTGGAAAATGTAAAAGACAAGGACATCTAACAAAGGATTGTAGAGTTTCCAATAGTGGAGCCAACAATGGGCCCCATAAGGGTGTTTGAGTGTGTAGTTGTGGAGCATTTCAGAAAAGATTGCCCGAAGTTGAAGAATGTCGTCGGAGCTCATGGAAGAATTTTTGTGTTAGGAGCTAGAGATGCTCGTCAGGATCCCAGTGTTGTGACAGGTACGGTCCTTCTCAACAATGTATATGCTTATGTGTTATTTGATACCGGGGCTGATAGGAGTTTTATATCTACTAAGTTTAGTGAAGAGAAACGGTGAACGTTTTATCTTGGTACAAGTGTATGTTGATGACATTATTTTCGGGTCATCGGACGAGCAGATGTGCAAAGATTTCGAAAAGGTGATGAAGTCTAGGTTTGAGATGAGTGCTATGGGAGAGTTGAACTTCTTTCTGGGTTTGCAAGTTGAACAGAGGAAGGAGGGTATGTTTATCCATCAGACGAAGTATGTCTACAATATTCTAGAGCGCTTCAGGATGGAGGAAACAAAGCTGACTGCTCACTTTAGCACACGGATTCAAGTGAATCACAATCTTGGATCGGGTACAGAAAGTGATACTGATGTGGATCGGACTCTATATCGGACCATGATCGGGTCAATTATGTGTTTAACTGTTTGTATACCTGACATTATGTTTGCTATGTGTATTTGTGCTAGGTTTCAAGCCAATCCGAAAGAAATGCATATGAAAGTTGTGAATCGGATTCTGAGATACCTCAAGTCGAAACCGAAGCAGGGACTTTGGTATCACGCAGATGGTGATCTGGAATTGGAAGCATTCACGGATTCAGACTATGGAGGTTGCAGCTTCAACCGGAAGTCAACAACTGGAGGTTCTCAGTTCCTTGTAGGGAGGCTCGTATCCAGTCAATGCAAGAAACGAACTTCGGTAGCCATGTCAACGTGCGAGGCCAAATATGTAGCTGCTGGTAGTTTCTTTTCACAGGTTTTGTGGATATGTCAGGATCTATAACTTATGAAAATTATGAATAACCAAGATTAACTGATTTGAATTTATCAGAGTATAAATCAATAATCTTGCTTTGAATCAAAGTTTAATTAAGAAGTTTGCGGAATAACACTTAATGATTTTGACAAAAACTTTCAGAATCAATAATAGCATAAAACATAAGAAGTAATCAAGACTGTTTGTATTGCTGAATTCAATGATTACAATCACCTCTAATCTGTTTTGATTAGACGAAGAACACAAACTGTTCTTAGGGTTTTACAACCTTAGAGGCTTAAGAAAACTTGAACAATAAAGCAATTACAGACTCAAAATATGCAGAAAACTCTTATTCTATGCGTATATCTTCTATACAATACTCTGTCTATTTATATTGCTTTATGGACGTGTTTCCTTGAAGGACTATGACTTCTCTGATAGTAGATATGCTGGAATCTTCTTGTAGATATCTTCCCTGAAAATCAGCACATTCTGTTTATGAAACTGTTGAGCAGCTTGAATGACTTGACAGCATGAACTGAGCAGCTTGAGTTGTTTTGCTCTGGCAGCTTGAACTTTTACACTGGCAGCTCGAGTTTCTTCAACTAGCAGCATGAACTTTGCATTTACACAGAAATTCTACTAACAGTATGACAAGTCTAACTAACAGCTTGAGTATACTTAAACTATTTCCCAACAATCTCCCCCTAACTTAAATTCTTTATACAAGACTTTAAGTTCTATACAAATAAGGAAATGAAAAAGTAAACTGTTATTTACAAACCAAGGCTTTCAAAAACTTACAACTGTGCAAGCTTCTGATCTATAGCCTTCAAAAATTCTCTCTTCATCTCTTCTTTATCACAAGATATCCTAACTGATTTTATTTGGAGCAGCATATCTTTTGAAAAATTATAAAACTCGAGATTGAAGAAAATACCAAACCCATCTTTGAATTGAATTCTGTAGATTCTGGATTTGACAAAAATATGAACTTCCTTGATCTGCTTCCCTTTCTTCTCAGCATCTTCCACTTCTTTTCTTGCAAGTTCAGCATCAGCAACTGAACTTAGATCTCTGATGAGTTGTTTTACTTGTGGAAGATCAGATCTAGCTTGAGAAACAGACCCTATGTGGTACATATTTATTAGTTCATCCCTGGTCAGCTTATGGACCATCTGCCAGAATGTATCATACTCCTCTTCTGGTCCAGATTCTCTCCTTATCACAAACTTGACCCTTATATTTCTTTCATCCAGAGACCTGGCAAACCAGTAGTTGATTTCTGGCTTTGTGAAGTCATGTTGATCAATCAACTTTTCTATTTCCATAGCTTTTTGCAAATGGTGCTGAAAGATCACCCTCTTAACAGATGATGGAACAGAAACAGTAGGTTGATCAGTGGGAGCAGGTGCACTGGCAGCTTCAGTTTGGACTGGTTTTGTTGATGGTTGGACTGATTGGGACGGTTGAACTTTTGGTACTGGCTGAACTGCTGAAGAGACTCTTGTTTTCTTTCTTTTCTCCATTTCTTTATCATGTATTTCCTGCAGCCTTTCAGTACTCATGGACTGAGCAATTTTCTTTGGAATGTCTGCTGCAACGGCAAAATTGATCAAGAATCTTCTATTTTCAGCCTTGGTATGCCCAGTTGGCATCTTCCTCTTCCTTTCACCTTGCTTGACCACAAACCCTCTTAGGTAATCTCCTAAGGTTTCATCATCTTGCATTGGGGCATGGGTTTGCTGGTCTAAGGCCTGATCTTGTTCTTCTGCTAATTTTCTGGCAATCTCAGCATCAAAGGCAATCTGGGCTTCTCTGGAAGAAAATTTGTGCTTTGGAGACTCAATGAGAATACCCTTGCCCTTATCTTTTATAGCAGAAGATGTAGGTTGAACTGAACTGGATGGAGCTTGAATGCCTTCTCTTATAACAACTCCAGTTGCTCTTGTAGAAGCAGCTTGAGTTTCTAGGCTAACAGCTTGAGAAGCTGTTGGGACTGCTAGCCTAGAAGATGGAGCTGTTGATGCTGCTTGGACTGTTGGAGTTGGAGCTGCTTGGACTGGTTCAGGAACTTCCTGATTCTCCCCCTTTTTGGAAGCATTGGTTTGGTCAGAAGGACCTACAACCTTTGCCACATGGGTTTGAATCAACTGCTCTAGTTTGATGAGCTTATTTCCACAAAGAGTAAACCCTTTGTGTAGATTAGCCAGTTTCTGATTGTGAGCAGCTTCTGCCTGTTTGAGTGCATGAATTTGTGCCCCCTGTGCAGCAATGATGGACATTTGGTATTCCAACATTGTTACAACAGGTTTCAGCTTTGGATCCGTTAAGAGCATCAGTTGCAGGCTAGTCTCAAGATCAGATAACACCAGGGGTGTTTGTGGTCTATCACTGACATTAACACCAGAAGTAGAAACCTCTGGGCCCCTCTTTTCTTGGTACTGGGGACTTCCAGCTCGTGTTTGCACACTTGCTGTTGCCATGGGTGTGGTCTTAGAGATGTTGGCCCTGTCCTGTGCCTCTTGTGCAGAGACATCAGTAGTGCCAGCCACAGAACCCATATGAACAGTCTCAGAAGAGATGTTCACCTCCTGATTGAGGTTGGGAGTGTCCTCAATTGGTTCCCTTTGGATATTCTGTGCAGAAGGATCCTCCTGCACAGGGATATATGGCTCTTGTCTAAGGGAGGAGGAGGAAGGAGCTCCTCGTCCCCTTTTCCTTTTATATAAGTATTGTAGTGGGCGTGTGGGCTGTACAAAAGGATCAGTGGGAATATCTGTATCATGAGGAGTGGGTTGGGGTCCTGGGGTTGAAGCAGTAATGTTAGGCTGTGTCTGCTCAGGCCCCTCTCCTCTGTTTCTTGTGATGATGTTCATCA
This sequence comes from Centrapalus pauciflorus, assembly GCA_020465985.1. Lineage (NCBI taxonomy): Eukaryota > Viridiplantae > Streptophyta > Magnoliopsida > Asterales > Asteraceae > Centrapalus > Centrapalus pauciflorus. The sequence goes on from JAANYP010000379.1 coordinate 229,111, forward strand.
TTGCAGAGGGCAATGGAGCATCAATGCTAACAAAATTGGCACTTGGCTTTATCAGCCTTTTGATTGAAGATAGTGAGTGCCTATGGGAAACATATATCCTCTTATGTAAATTTGAAGCAGTGCAGGTGTGTGCAATTATTTTTGCCAAAAATCGAGGATACATCAAAAATTTCCCATGCTTCAAGGAATGATGCCTTAACATTCCTTGAAAGATCATATTTGAAAAATTGAACTGTTGGCCAGTAGAAAAGCACACTAAGGCAGTGGCAATATTTGAAGAAAATTCGGACCAACCAGTTCTTTTGGGGCTTAAACATTGCTGAATAATATGCACAAGGTATTTCCATTTAGGAGAAAAGTGTGCTTTCAAGAAAGTAAAAGAATCAGCAGGGCCCCTATATCCGATATTTTGAAGACCGAAGTGTAAAGCAGTAAGAGATAGGTCTTTTATACCTGTGGCATCTTGAAGATGCAGATGATGTCTGATGGACTCCTCGGTGATATTGATGGTAGTACCATCGATTTTGGAAGTCAGGGTAGGCACTCCATTGATGGTTTGAACATAGGCATGATTCCAGAATTGCTCAATATGAGATATGTATATAGTGGGGTTGATATTGAGGGCATAGTGGATATGGGAGTGCCTGAGGAAGTCCATCATCTCATGGAACGGTTCAAGGTCAGTGTGTTTCAGGGTGTATGGGAGGCAGTTGTGTTCTTTTACGAACTCCATTGATCAAGAAACGACGGTTTAGGGTTTAGGGTTTGAAGAGAATGTGTGTATCGTTCAGAGAGAAAGCAGAAGGCCGTGGAAGAAGAATATGTAACTGGTAGTTACAACTGAACAAAACTGGGACCTTTAAAGGTTTCGAAAAGGTTAGGTCCCGCGCACACATTTGAAAAATTACCTAAATACCCTGCACACTTTGACAGATCAAGTGAAAATAACTAGCAGTCCGAGAAAATGAACTAGCAGCATGAGTTGATAATAATAAAAATCAATTAATCCATGTTTACCATACCAATGTTTGATATTAGGAAAGTGAACCTTCCTACATCAAAAGGTTTTGTAAATAGATCAGCTAGCTGATCATCAGTATGTATTTTGGTAACTTGGATTAACTTCTTTTCATTACAATCTCTGATGAAGTGAAATCTGATTTCTATATGCTTGGTTTTTGGGAATTTCACTGGGTTTTGCACAATGCTAATGGCACTTGAATTGTCAATATAAATAGGAGTGGATAAGAAATTCATACCATAGTCTCTTAGCTGATTTTGAATCCACATTACCTGGGAGCAGCAGCTTGCAGCTGCTACGTATTCTGCTTCAGTGGATGATGTGGAGACAGTTGTTTGTTTCTTGCATTGCCAAGAGACCAGTCTTGCTCCTAAGTATTGACATCCACCAGTTGTGGATTTTCTGTCAATGTTGCAACCACCATAGTCACTGTCAGAATATGCAGTTAGTTCAAAAGGAGAGTCTTTGGGATACCAGAGGCCTAAATGTGGTTGGCCTTTAAGGTATCTGAAAATTCTCTTAACAGCAACCAAGTGAGAATCCTTTGGTGAACATTGAAACCTGGCACACACACAGACAGCAAACATTATATCAGGTCTAGAAGATGTTAGATACATGAGAGATCCTATAAGGGATCTGTATAGATGAATGTCCACATCTATGCCGTCTTTGTCTGTATGAAGCTGTTTATGAGGATCCATTGGAGTGCTTGCAACCTTTGTGTCTTGATAGCCAAACTTTTCCAGTATGTCTTTGACATACTTTGATTGACTTATGAATAGACCAGTAGGCTTCTGTTTGACCTGCAGCCCTAGAAAGAATGTGAGTTCCCCCATTGAACTCATTTGAAACTTTTTGTGCATTAGGGCCTCAAAATCTTTGCACAACTTATCATTAGTTGAGCCAAAAATGATGTCATCAACATAGATCTGGACAAGAAGAATCTCAGCTTTGATGGATTTAGTGAAAAGTGTTTTGTCCAGAGTGCCTCTCTTGAATCCATTCTGTAGAAGATATGATGACAGTGTGTCATACCATGCTCTGGGGGCTTGGTGAAGACCATAGAGAGCTTTGTCTAGCTTGTACACCCTGTCTGGATACTTGTAGTCTTCAAAACCAGGAGGTTGACACACATACACTTCCTCTTCAATTGTCCCATACAAGAAAGCAGACTTAACATCCATTTGATACACTTTAAAGCCTTTGAAACTTGCATATGCTAGAAATAGTCTGATGGCTTCAATTCTTGCTACTGGAGCAAAGACATCATCATAATCTATTCCTTCTTCTTGAGTGTACCCTTGTGCTACTAGTCTTGCTTTGTTCTTGATGACTATCCCTCTCTCATCCTTCTTGTTTCTGAACACCCACCTTGTACCTATTGCTCTCTTACCTTTAGGAAGATCCACCAGAGTCCATACATTCTGAATTTTAAACTGTAAAAGCTCTTCTTGCATAGCTTCAATCCAGGATGAATCTTTTAGTGCTTCTGATGCCTTTTTGGGTTCTAGTTGAGACATGAAACAGGCATGTTCAAAAGCAGCTAGGCTGAATTCTGGAACTGCTTGTTCAGCAACAGCAGTCTCATTGTGGACCATCTTCCTTGTTTGAACAGGAGTGCTTGGATCACCCAGTATTTGATTGAGAGGGTGATACTTATGAACTCTTAGTGTGGGCTCTCTCTCTGTTTGGAAGGATGTTCCAAGGTTTGTGTCATCTCCATCAGAACCAGTGAATGGTTCAGTTTCTGGAACAGTTTGAGTTTCTAGGCTAACAGCTTGAGAAGCTGTTGGGACTGCTAGCCTAGAAACTGGAGCTGTTTCCTTTTGTGTTTGAGCTGTGCTGTCAGGACTTGGAAATGGCACTTCAGTGTCTGGATTTGCATCATGTTGAGTGCTCAGGACCCCTGGAGGATCACATGACAGAAGTGGTAGAGTGGTGAAGTCATCCCAACTTGTTGAATCTGCAGCAGTCTGAAACTTTGTGCCAACAGCATGGGAAATTGTATTGGCAGCATGAGAATGTGTGTTAGCTGCTTCAACCCTGTATGCATCAGCTTCTGCAGTAAACTCAGCAAAGCTCAGAGAATTTGTTAGAGAATCTAAATCAAATAACCAATCAGGACCAGTGCCTTTGATGTTAGCAGTATTTTCATTAAATTCAACATTGGCACTTTCTTCAATTGTTTTAGACACTCTGTTGTATACTCTATAGGCTTTGCTTTGAATTGAGTATCCTACAAAAAATCCTTCTTCAGCCTTACTCTCAAACTTCCCTAAGTGAGTCTTAGTGTGAAGAATAGTACATGGGCATCCAAAAGGCTTGAAGAAAGCTATTAGGGGACTTCTGTTGTGGAATAGCTCATAGGGAGTTTTTCCTTGTGATTGAACTACTTGAACCCTATTTAGAACATAACAGGCTGTATTAACAGCTTCTGCCCAGAAAGTCATAGGCAGATTAGAATCAGCTAACATTGTTCTAGCAGCCTCAATTAATGTTCTATTCTTTCTTTCAGCTACACCATTTTGCTGTGGTGTTCTTGGTGCAATATATTGTCTAGCAATACCTTTGGACTCACAGAAACTGTTTAGAATTTGATTTTTAAATTCAGTTCCATTGTCTGATCTTATCACCTTAACTTTGGAATTGGATTGGTTTTCTATCTTAAGGAAAAAAGACTTAACAAGCTCAGCAGTTTCATCTTTGGACCTAAGAAAGTAAACCCAAGTAAATCTGGTGAAATCATCAACAATGACTAAACAGTATGCCCTTTTATTCAAACTCAAAACAGATGTTGGACCAAATAGATCCATATGTAACAGCTGAAGAACAGATGAGATTGAATTTACTTCTTTGGCCTTATGAGAAGTTTTATGTTGCTTACCTTTAAGGCATGCTACACAATGATCATCACAAATGAACTCCTTTTGTGGTAAACCTCTTACCAGATTCTTTTTAACCAAATCATTCATGGACTTGAAGTTCATGTGACACATCCTTCTATGCCAAAGAGCAGACTCATTTGATGATGCTTTGGATATTAAACAGCTTAAAGTATTTGATTTAGTCAAAAGAGCTGTGTCTAGGCAGTAAACATTGTCCTTTCTTGGTGTTCTAAGTAAAACAAGATTTTCAGGAATTTTGAAATCCTTTGAAAGAACAATGCACTCAGAATCTGTGAACAGAACAATGTTTTGTTTGTCACAGATTTGAGAGACACTCAATAAATTGTACTTAAGCTGTTCAACATACAAAACATCATGGAATGTCATGTTGCCTGCATTTACAGTACCTTTACCTGTAACCTTACCTCCTTTTGAGTTGCCTCCAAATGCAACAAAACCTCCATCAAATCCTTTGAAATTTGACAAGCATTCAGAATTGCCTGTCATGTGCCTAGAGCATCCACTGTCCAGATGCCATCTTGTCCTATGAGGAGACCTGTGGTTGCCCTGCACAAATAACAGCTTAGTTAGTAGTGGAGTAAACCCAAACCAAATTGGTTTTGGGTTGGCCTTGTACATTGACATAACTAAAAACTGTTTTTGATTTCTTGTATTTTGTGAGATCTACTGATGGAGTCTTTGGAGAGTATTTAGTGATAATATGAGGTATCCAGTTATTTTGATCATCTTTTCTTCTGACAGTCTCAGATGATTCACTAGCAGCTCCAGTTTGGTGCCCAGCAGCTTGAGCTGTGTTTGTAGTGCTAACAGTTTCAGTTTTTGCACTAACAGCATCAGACCTTGACTTAGCAGTCTGATCTTTTGCATTAGCAGTTTGAGCAACAGATTTGTCCTTGACACACCATATTTGTTTAAAACTTGATTTAGGCTTTGCCAAAACTTGTTTTTGATGTGTGGACTGTTTTTTATTAACTTTTGAGAGTCTGTGATCAACTGTTCTCTTTGGAGCTGCTGTGGAAGGTTTCACTTTTGAGTGCTTTGCTTGTTTAGGATTTGATTTTGTGTGATGTACAGTGTGTTTTGCAACAGCTGGTTTGTAAAAACAATCCTTGGCTAAGTGATTCTTCCTTCCACAGTGATAGCATCTTTTGACAGTTTGAATTGGAACACCAGACTTTTCTGTCAATTTCTGGTTCTTGTTTCTCTGGTTTCCTCTTACCTGCTGTTGTTTAGGAAACTTTTGAACACCATGCTTTTGGCATGTGCAGATAGAAACAGTTTTACCTCTTTTAGTTCCTTTTGATGAAGATGCAGTGTTACAGTTAGAATGTACAGAAACTTGTGGAGTAGCATTGCATACACTCATCTTCTCTTTTCCTTTCTTACTGGGAACTTTGACTTCTATGGGTGCACTCTTTGTGTCACAGTCTCTATTTTGACTCTTATCTTCCTTTGGTTCAGGACTGCTGTCAAGGATAGGATCTACAATAGTCATAGACTCATCTAATGGTTCATTTACAAGTCTATCAGCAACTTCACTCATTGGATGAATGTACTTGTTATTATATGGAGGTGGAGTAGCTCTGTATCCTATTCCTTCTTTGGGATTGACCTGAGATTTGACTCTATCTTTGAATTGAACTTCCATTAGGTGTTCTAGCTTTTGATTTGCTAACTTGAAGTTACCTAAATCTATGTTAACAGATTTCAGTTTCTCATTAGCCTCTAACACCTTCTGTTCAGTTTCTTCTACCTTTTTATTCAAAGATTCTATTTTCTTATTGAGTTCCTTTTTCTCCCATTCATGATAGTTTCTATCATACCCCATTTGAAACTCATTATCCTTATAGTCATTGATCTGTTTTTCCAGATCTTCTATGGCTTGCATATATTCATATCTCCTTTCTTTCATCTTAGCTAGAGTTTTGCACATGCTCTCATTATGATCTCTGTACTTTTTAACCATATTTTTGCATGATTGACAGCAGAGTTTAGAATTTACCTCAGATGGTAGTTCAGTTGAGGAGACATTTGAGGTTTCTACCATCAGTGCTTGATTTTGGAATTCTTCCTCTGTCTGATCACTCCAGTCAAACACATTGTCTTCTTGAGAGACAAGTGCTGTTGATGAGGAAGCTTGGATGGGCTGTGAAGTCCTTGATGGTTGTTGACCTTGAGATCTACATTCTCTGGCAAAGTGACCAAGCTTATGGCATTTATAGCATTCCACTTTTGATTTATCAAAAGATGGTTTGCCATCTGTTTTGGCTTGAAAGTTGGTCCTTCCAGTTCTTTTCAGGAATCTTTTGGCTCTCATGGTCAGCATTGCATGTTGCCACTTTAAATCCATCTCTTCAAGATCATCAGGATGGATTTGTTCCAAGTCTTCAACATTTAGAGCAAATAATCCATCATTGGCAACAAAAGCTTCATAATGAGTTTCAGCAGAATTGCCATCACCACCTGAAAAAGAATCACAGTTATTAGATTTTTCAGAGGACAAAAGAGCAGTGTTGTGTTTATAAGAAAAGGATTTCTTTTTAGCATCAATTTCAGTCTCAAACACTCTTAGACTGTTGTATAGATCATCCAATTCTATCTCATCAAGTGTGTCTTTTGTTCTCCACTGTGCAGCATAGACTGTCCATTCTTCTCCAAGAGATCTGAGAAACTTTCTGTTGACCTCATCTTGATCCAGATTGACCCTTGCACTTTCCAGTTCACTTATCAGTTTGTTGAACCTGTCAAAGATTTGAGTGAGGTTTTCATTCTTGCCACCAGAAAAGTTTTCATACTGCTGTTTCAAGAGGTCCTTTTGATTTCTCTTGGTACTTGCATTACCAGCAAACCTCTTCTCTAAGGCATTCCAAAGAGAGTGAGCAGTATAAAACTTTTTAAACTGATGTTGATAAGCATTAGGAATGGCTATTTGTAATAATGTGAGTGCTTTCACTTCATTCATTCTAGCCTTCCTTTCAAGTTCAGTTTTTGGAGGAGTTTTTACTGGTTTTCCCTCAGCATCAAGTTCTGGATCAACTGCAGGAGGAAATTCAACAGCTTCCCATATGGCATAATCAATGAATTGAATATGCTGTTGAATCCTGAGTTTCCACATCTCAAACTCAGTGGGCTTGAGCATAGGCACTTTGAGTCCTTGCCCAGATCCACTGCTGCTATTTTCAAATTCAATTGAAAAAGATTAAAAATTTGAAAGAAAGTTTTCGACTTTGAAAAACAAAGAACGACCTGTGGCTCTGATACCACTTGTCAGGATCTATAACTTATGAAAATTATGAATAACCAAGATTAACTGATTTGAATTTATCAGAGTATAAATCAATAATCTTGCTTTGAATCAAAGTTTAATTAAGAAGTTTGCGGAATAACACTTAATTATTTTGACAAAAACTTTCAGAATCAATAATAGC
>JAANYP010000380.1:7896-100098 GCA_020465985.1 Centrapalus pauciflorus
ATCAGTCCAAAGCTATTCTACATGTTGCATGTGTTGCAACTAAGAAAGTTTGTCCAAGCTGTTCTGTCTGCTGAACAGGCTGGACATAAATTGTCTACGCTGCTCTACACTGGTGAGCAGCTTGGGCATCTTACAAGTGTTCTGTTCTTTGTGAACAGAACCGGTTCTTTGTGAACAGGCTAAACACTTTATGGAATGTGTTTCCAAGTCCTCATGTATTGTTTTTTACTACAAGATCAGTTTACAAAGTCGAAGACAAAGTGGAAATCAGAACTGCTCAGCCTGCCCAAGCTGTTCTGTTACATGAAGACAAAAGGTTATTTGAAAAAGGGTGACAGACCTTTTTCTTATATCAAAATAGGCCTTTACAAGGAAGAAAGACGCAAAGTTGACATTCCTTATTTGGTTAAAGGCAATCCAACAGTAGACAAAGTGAAAAGACAAAAGTTCTGCACATGTGAAGACAAGTCTGCTTTTCAGAAAAGTGCAGAAAAGTTATGTGGTCTTTTCAAACAAGACTTCTCCTTTTTCATTCCGTCCAATGAAGAAGTTTCTCTTAGATCCTCTGAGTGAGTATAAAAGGAAGCTTCTAAGGTCAGAAAAGATAAGCCAAAAAGCTAAGTGCTGAAGCCAAGAGTGAACGTGCAAGTATATTCTTCATGCATGCAAGCCTGCTTGTGTAATACAGTTTCTTTGTGTCTAAGCTGTTCTACATAAGCTGTTCCTCTAAGTCTTGTAAACATAGTGAGTGCTTGTTAGTGAGAGTATTCATTGTAATCTAGTTTGAGTCTGTCTTAGACTAGTGAACATACTGTTGTATCTGTCATCTCAGCTTGAACCTTTCCGCATTCAAGCTTGTTTGTAATTAACAATTTGTTGATAATACATACAAACATTGAGAAAATAGTGTGTAGTTTTTAAATAGCTGTATTCACCCCCCCTCTACAGCTTAAAGCTATATACTTTGGGAACCTCTCGGGACCTACAACTGGTATCAGAGCAGTTTTAGAGTGTGTGTCGTTCTAGATCTCTCATTCTCCCAAGTTTCCATGGACAACAGTGCTGCAAATTCCTCATCTATGACAATGGCTCAATGGGCAAACCTCCAAAGTTCAATCATCAGAACTTTTCTGGTTGGAAGTGTAGAATGATGCTCTACCTAGAGAATCTGGATGTACAACTACCAGAAATTGTAATGGAGGGTCCCTATGTGCCAACCTCTGTTACAACAATAACTCCTGCTGTTGAAGGAGCTGCTCCTGAGATCAGAACATTTGAGAAAGCAAAAGCTCAATGGTCTGATGAAGACAAAAGATTGGTGGCTCTTGATGCAAAGGCCAAAAACAATCTGGTCATCTCTCTACCTGATGATATGTTCAAACAGGTTGAGAAGATGAAGACTGCCAAGGAGATGTGGGATACTTTGTGTACCGTCTACGATGGACCCACAATCACACTGGATAACAGGATTAACAATCTTGTTAGACAGTATGAACTCTTCTTTGCAAAATCAAAGGAGTCTCTCACAGAAACCTACACCAGGTTTACTGCTCTTGTGAATGATCTCAAAGCTGTTGGGATCACTAAGGACAGCCTTACTCTGGTGAACAAGTTTTTGGACATACTTCCTGAAGAATGGAATTACTTTTCAACAATTTTAAGAAATTCAGGAACAATCAGAAATATGGATCTTGTCAACTTGTATGGATCTTTACTGAATGATGAACAGTCAAGGCAACAGAAGAGAAATGCCTTGGAGATGTCTAAAAGAGGTGCAGCCTTTGTGGCTAATGTGAGACAGCCTGTGAGTCAGGTAAGTGATGTGTTCACTCAACCTGATCAACAGAATGATGATAAGGAGGAGGTGTCAGATGAGGAAGACAATGCAGATCTTGTTGAACAGGATGATGAGCAAATGATAGCTATGCTTGTAAAAAGATTCAACAAGAAAAGGTTTGGAAGAAACATGCTGCAAGGAAGTTTAGGTGCTGGCAAAAAGAAGGCATTTGATAAATCCAAGGCTGAGTGCTTCAAATGTGGCAAAACTGGTCATATAGTTGCTGACTGTGTGTCAAAAGCTGTTGGTCAGTCGTCCAAACCATACAAGACAAACAAGGATGAAAATATAGGGCTAAGTACCTTATGGCTATGGCTAAGCTGAGGAAGTTGGAAAACTCAGTGAGTTCCAACCGTCAAAAGGGACTCATGGCAGAGACGTGTGACTGGGAGGAATCTGATTCATCATCTGATGAAGAAGACAATCAATGTCTAATGGCCAACACTGATGTCCCATCAACAAGAAGTTTCAAACAGGATCTGGCTGAAGCTGAAGCTTTCAGCAGCTTGGAGAACTGGAATCCTACAATGATGTATAAGGTACAAAATTTTATGGCTTACAGTTCTGAAGAAAAAGTTAAAATGTTTGAATATATGCTAGTTGATTTGAAAGTTGCTGTTGAGAAGCATGACGCTTTATTATCTGAAATCTCTAAGCTTAAAACTGAACTTAAAACAAAATCCAGCAAACTGAACAGTTTTCATAAGTTGGAAACTGAGCTTGATGAATTAAAACACATCAACTCTATTTTACTGGAAGAAAAGAGAGAAACAGATATAAAGCATGCTAAGCTTCAAAAGATAGTTGACTCTTGGTGCCAATCTGCACAAAAAGTCATCCATTGTATAAGTCGACAGATCCCTGCACAAATTCAAGCCTATCTTGGAGGGATCTTGACACAGCAGCTTCCATTGTTGAGATTAATAATCTGAAAGAAGATTTATCTACTCTTGGTGAGCTTCCAAACACTTTTATTCAAAAAGTGAATGGTAAACTAATCTCAACAAACAGGTTTGTCAGGCCTCAAAATACTGACAGCTTGTGTGAACCTAGCTCAAAAGCTGGTGTTGAAATATGTTCTCCTTCAAACCAGCTTGCTAAGTGCTCTGCTAATTCACACAGACAAAAGAAAGGGAAACATGTCCAATCTGCAGTGGTGGATACTAAACCTGTTGACAAAACAGGTTCTGTGTCCAAAGCTGATGGTAAAAGACATGATAATCCTTTTGATGCTAAACATTTTGAAAATAAGTTTTCAAAAGTTAAGCAGTCTGCTTTCAACAAGGGCAAGTCTCATGTTGAAGGCAAACCTGCTGTGGTTTCTAATAAGTTTTCCTATCATAGCAATAAACTGGTGATTAATGAAAATAAGTCTTTCAAAGCCAGAAAAAGTGATTATGCTGATAGGCAGCAAAAATCAAATCTCAGTAGGGGCAAAGGCAAAGTCATTGCTCAGCCTGAGAAACTTAGGAATAAGTTTCCTAAACCTGTGGAAGTTCAAAAGCCAATTAAGCTTCCTGTCTTTGACATTTGTCCCCCTAAAAAGAGGAAAGAAGAGACAAACAAAGTTGTGGCTGTTGAATCCTCGACTCAAGCTGTTGATTCATCAAATAGCAATAAGTTTGCTAAACCTGCAAATAGAATCAACAAAAATAATTCAGAATGTGTTTCTGGAAGCTCTTCTTCCAAGAACTCTAAAAAGAGAAAATGTTATAAATATGGAAAGAAGACACATCTGGCGAAGGACTGTCCTGAATCTGAGGACATGAGGCCTGTTGACTCTGATGGTTCTCTCACTGCTGTTACAAGCAGTGTTGGAAACATATCAGTCAATGAAAGTGGTATCCAAGCTGATACCATTCAAATTGGAAATATTAGTGTGGATATTATAAGTCCATCAACAAATGTTGATGAAGTAGGAGAACTCATCTCTGTGATGAGTTCCCCTAAAAATGAGTAATATTTCTCTTATCACTCTGCAGGAAAAACAACCTTCCCAGGTTTGGTACTTGGACAGTGGCTGCTCAGGGCACATGACAGGTTGTAAAGAATTGCTGAGTGATCTCAGGCCTGAAAAAGGGCCAAAAGTCACATTTGGTGACAATGTACAGGGATCCACTGAGGGATATGGAACTCTCAAAGCTGGTGCTGCAGTATTCAAAAGAGTAGCCTATGTGGTTGGGCTAAAACATAACCTTGTTAGCATAAGCCAACTGTGTGATGCTGGCTACAAGGTTAATTTTGATGAGCACCTGGGTTACATATTGGATCCCCAAGGTAAAGTTGTGCTATGTGCTCAACGAAAGAAAGGTGTGTATGTTGTGGACATGCAATCTGCTGATCCCACAACTGAAACCTGTTTTCTCACAAGAACAAATGCAGACTTAAACTGGTTATGGCACAAAAGGCTGTCACATCTGAACTTCAAGAACATCAACAAACTCTGTAAGAGAGAGTTGGTGACAGGTTTGCCTTCTATGACCTTTGTTAAAGATAAACTCTGCACAGCTTGTGAGAAAGGCAAGCAGAGGAAATCATCTTTTAAATCCAAACACAACTTCTCTATTGATACTCCTCTCTTCTTAATCCATATGGACTTATTTGGACCTGTAAATGTCCCAAGTCTAGGAGGAAGAAGATCCACTCTAGTAATGGTTGATGAGTTCTCCAGGTACACATGGGTGATCTTTCTGAAGAGCAAAGGAGAGGCTGCTAGAGAAATTATTGGATTTGTGAAAAAGATGGAGATGCTGAACTCTGCTCAAGTGAAGCAGCTTAGAAGTGATCATGGTCCTGAATTCATAAACAGTACTCTTGAAGACTTCTGTGAAGAGAGATGAATCACTCAAAACTTTTCAGCTGTAAGAACTCCACAACAAAATGGAGTTGCTGAAAGGAGAAACAGAACTCTTATTGAAGCTGCTAGAACCATGCTCTGTGCATCAGGTTTACCTTCATCATTCTTGGCTGAAGCTGTCAACACTGCCTGCTTCACCCAAAACAGATCCTTAGTGGTGAAAAGATTCAACAAGACTCTCTATGACCTGCTCAAAGGGAGGAAGCCAAATGTCAGTTACTTCCATGTGTTTGGGTGTCCCTGCTTCATTCTGAATCAGAAGGACCATCTGACAAAGTTTGAACCTAAAGCTGATGAAGGTGTGTTTGTTGGCTACTCTGCTATCTCTAAAGCCTACAGAGTATACAACAACAAAAGAAAGGTGATAGATGAATCTATCAATGTCACATTTGAAGAGTCCAAGAATGCTTCCATCAAAGCTGTTCCTGAATCAGTTTCAGGAGAACTTAATTTTGATGATCTCATGCATTCAAACAGCGAAGAGGACTCAAAAGCTTCCACTACATCCAGTGTGGAACATGTAAATCATGATGGGCATGATGATGATTATGTCAATACACCCTGTGTGAATAAGTGTACTGACTTAATTACAAATGCATGTCCTGAACCTATCAATGCTGATTTTCCAAGTTCTACTGGTGATATGTTCAACAGTGGTCAGACGTGTTCAGCAAGTGAACAGGCTCAAGACAACAGTGTGTCTGAAAATCTTGAAAACTGTTCAACAGGACCTTCTGAAGATGTTAACAACTCAGGTGAATCATCATTGAGAAATGATCCTAAGTGGATCAGGTGTCACCCCAATGATCAAATAATTGGTGACATCAACAAAGGGATCCAAACACGGTGGGACAGCTTAGGGAACTTTTGTATGTTCTCTAGCTTTGTTTCACTAATGGAGCCAAAGAAGGTTGATGAAGCACTAAAAGATGCAAATTGGATCACTGCCATGCAAGAAGAGCTCAATCAGTTTGAAAGAAACAGCGTATGGAAGCTGGTCCCTGCTCCTAAAGGTAAAACCATAATTGGCACTAAATGGGTTTTCAGGAATAAGATGGATGAGCAAGGTCATGTCATTAGAAATAAGGCAAGACTGGTTGCTCAGGGCTACAGACAGGAGGAAGGAATTGATTATGATGAAACATTTGCTCCTGTGGCCAGGCTAGAAGCAATTCGTTTGTATCTAGCCTACGCTGCTCATAAAAGCATCAAGGTATTTCAAATGGATGTGAAGAGTGCATTTTTGAATGGAAAGCTGCAAGAAGAAGTTTATGTCAAGCAGCCTCCAGGTTTTCAAAATGAAGAACATCCAGGTTTTGTCTATAAGTTGGACAAAGCTCTCTATGGTCTCAAACAAGCCCCTAGAGCCTGGTATGACACTCTTACTGAGTTCCTTATGAGCAATGTGTATTCCAGACGTAAAGTGGATACTACACTGTTCATAAAGAAGGTGAAATCTCACATTATGCTTGTTCAAATTTATGTGGATGATATAATATTTGGTTCTACTAATGAGCAGTTGTGCAAGAATTTTTCATTACTCATGAAATCAAAGTATGAAATAAGTATGATGGGAGAACTTACTTTCTTTTTAGGACTACAGGTTAAACAAACCTCAACTGGAATTTTTATAAATCAAAGAAAGTATACTTTAGATCTATTGAAAAAGTTCAAATTTGATCAAAGTTCTCCTATTAAAACCCCAATGGCAACCAATGTAAAATTGGATGCTGATGCCAGTGGCAAAGCTGTGTCAGTAACAGCTTACAGAGGCATGATTGGGAACTTGCTATACTTAACTGCTAGTAGACCTGATATTATGTTTGCTACCTGTCTGTGTGCTAGGTTCCAGGCTGATCCAAAGGAATCTCATCTAGCTGTTGTTAAAAGAATCTTCAGATACCTGAAGGGTACACCAGGTTTGGGTCTTTGGTATCCCAAAGACTCCAGCCTTGAACTAACAGGTTATTCAGATTCTGATTTTGCAGGCTGCAGGCTAGACAGGAAAAGCACAACACGTGGATGTCAACTCCTTGGTGGTAAGTTGATAAGTTGGTGTAGCAAGAAGCAGAACTCTGTGTCTACTTCTACTGCTGAAGCTGAGTACATTGCTGCTGGAAGCTCCTGTGGGCAGATTCTGTGGATGAAGCATCAGCTTGAAGACTATGGACTTGTGTATAGGAAAATTCCTATTCTATGTGATAACACAAGTGCCATAGCCATTTCCAACAATCCAGTATTTCATTCTAGAACAAAGCATATTGAAGTCAGACATCACTTCATCAGGGATCACATTCAGAAAGGTAATGTGGAGGTAAGTTTTATTTCCACTAATGAACAGCTTGCAGACATTTTCACCAAACCTCTTGATGAAAACAGGTTTAATTACCTTGTCAGCAAGCTGGGCATGTTAAACAAGAGTGACTAAGTGTCTCTCAAAAGGTCTCAGAAGTTGTGTGTCTCACACTGCTCAAATTTCTCAGAACAGCTTAGACAGAACAAGTTATACATATTCTGTACTTAGTCATTTGTCTGAAAAACTTGATCAGCTTGAGCATACAACAGGCTGAACAAAAACAGTTTACTCGTTCAGCCTGCTCTGATGGTCCAATCTTCACCCTGTTCACTCCTTCACACTGCCTTACAAGCCTTTGTCTTGCAACCTGTTCAACTATTGAACACAACCTGCTCTAACAAAAGAGAGCAGGCTGAAGGCACAGTTTGAAAAATGAACAACTTGGAGATTGAACAGCTTGTGATGACCTTGCTCATTACAGGTTTGACCAACAGCTTAGACCAAAAAATTTTAATTACCTTTCTTCAAACTTAAGTTACTTAATAAATGTTTTATTTAACTTAATTACTGCGGATAATGTGGGTTACGTGTGTTAGTGATTAAAAAGGGCTCAAGTTGTCTGACAAAACGGTCTGACATGGACAACCGTTCCGTTTTCCGTTAACGACTTTTTCAAATCAAACCGCCCAAAACTTTCTCTCTCATACTCACTCACATTCAAATCCTATAAATACCCAACTACTGTTTCATCTTCGTCTTCCTCATCATTTCCAGAAATCCTCAAGAACCCTAAAAATCGACTAGGTGTCTTTTGCTTCTACAAACCTCAAACACTCCCAAATGGCTCACAGACCTAATCCCTTTCTTCCAGTGTTCGTTGGTGATGATGTTGTCAAACACTCATCAGTCACTACAATGCTGACCATTAAACCCACAAACTACGTTGCAAACCTTACTATCCCCAAAAACTATGTGGGAAAGGTTACGATCAAATGGTGGAGTTTCTGCAAGTTCATCCGTTGAACTATGCTATGACTGCAACTCCTGGTGTCTTGTACGAGGAGATGGTGTACGAGTTCTGGTACACCTGTGCCTACAACCCCAACACCAAAGTCATCAAGGGGACTATTCTCAATGGGACTCAGACCATTGAGATAACTGCTGATCTTCTGAGGGAGGTTCTTCATCTGCCTGTTGCTGAGTCATATGATATGTCCCAGCCTGAAAATGAGCAAATGGGAAATCTGCTACGCTTCTGTGGTGTAGCAGAACCTAAAATTGGAGCAACACTGTATAGGAAGGAGTTGTCCCCCACCTATAGCTTTCTGTTTGCCTCCGTGATGATGAGCTTCAGCAGCAAAGTTGGTTCATTTGACCAGCTAAGTCGTGATGAAGTACAAATAGTCCTACAGCTGGTGGATGGGACTACTATTGATATGGCTCAGTGGATAATTCTGAACATGAGGAACCTGGTGCAACAAGAGTCAAGACCAGCTGCTGTCCGCTATCCAAGGTTTCTGAGCCTCATCTTCAAGCATCATTGTGGTGAGCACCTGTACAATTCTCAACCTCTACTTAAAACTGTTGCCTTCCCTGTAATAGGGAATAGATTTTTCTATACTCCTGTACTACCAAATGAGCCTCCTCTATCCACACCAATGAGGAGGTTGTTAGGATTGGTGGAAGGACCCTCTGCTGTGAGGGTGGATTCAGAAGCTGCTGCTCCCACAAGAAAATCCAAAGCCAGGTCCAAGATTGTTAAAAGGACTCTGGCAACTGCTGAAGCTGGGCCTGTGAAATAGAAGGCCAAAACAGCTCAGTCTCAGTCTGTTCCCTTAGCCTCTGTGGCTGAGAGGGAGCAGGCTCATCACCCTGAAGCCTCTGTGGCTGGTGCCTTTGTGGCACCTGAGACTATGGAACAGGCCAACCCACCTGTTTCTGACCCAGTCTCAAAACCTGTCCAGTCTGAACCCCTCACCACCTCTCCCAAATCACCCACTTCATCCATCCTCTACCACAGAAAAGCCATCTCCAAAAAGAAAACAGCCAAATCAATCAGCTCCTATGTTCCCTCTCAACAGGGTTCAGTTGTAAGAGAAGCAACCCCTGCTGCCTCTCCTATATTGGGAGAAGGTTCAACCCCATTGGAGCATGCTTCACTCCAACCTTAGTCTACCCAGAGTCAGCCTCGACCCTCTGGTTCCTCACAACAGGAACCAGTTGTACAAACGGAGATAGCCACATCAACTATCCCAGCCCAACAGGCTGAGGATATTGAAAGACAGGAGTCCTCTCCTCTACACACTGTGTTCACACTGTCCCCCACTCAAATCTCCTCACACCCTGAGTCTGCACGAGGTGCCCACGCTGCTGGTATAGACCAATCAGCAGCTCAGCCTCAAACTTCTGCTCCCCATGATACAGCTGTTCTACACCAAACAGCTGCTGAGGGACCATCAACCCAAGCTGATGAACCTCTGGGATCACACCATCCCTCTGGTGAGGCTGCTCCCTCCATGCAAACTCCATCAGCAGGTTTCACCACTGCTGATGTTGAAATGCATATCCCATCTCCCAATGATGAGGTGCTTTTAAACCAAGGCACTGCAGAGGGAACCACCACTGGTCTTTATGAGGATGTTGCAGCACAAGCAGCATCTGAAAGGCCCTCAACACCAACCCCTTCTCCTGGTGATGCAGCTACAGCCGCTGCTGAAGGACCCTTTGACCCCTCCAAGCTGGGCCATATTACTTTTGCCCAGGCTATGGTGCTTCTTTCCAAAGTTTCTCTTCCCTCTCCATCACATCCTCCTACACCAGCCTCATCCTCATCCTCTCCATCTACCAAATCTAAATAGTCTACTCACACACCTCCATCTCCAAAAGATCTACCTTTGAAGGATCAGCTTTCCCTGCTGACCAACAAAGTTGGTTCTTTGGAAACTACCATGACCTTTCTACCCTCTCTCATTTCAGACTCTGTGTCTGAACAGCTTAAGGTGTTCTTTGATTCGTTCAAAGACTCCTTCCCTGCTACTCCACAAACAGATACTTCTCCACAACTGATAGCACTCACTGCACAGCTGCAAACAGTGTCCAACTCCCTCTCCTCCATTCTTTCACTACAACAGGACTCTGTGTCCTCAATGACAGCCATTTCCCAACAGCTGTCATCTCTCCTCACCTCTTGCAATTCTACCCTTCCTGCCACTCTAGCCAGCTTGTCCACACTAATTGGCTCCCTATCTAACTCTATGTCATCAAACCTTGCTGATGTGCAAGATTCTCTCGAACTACATCTTGCATAGCTTCAAAGTTTGCTGTTCAGAGAGTCTGATAGGGAAAACATTGTTAAGCTGACCTCCCTTCCTGATACACAATCCTCTTCTCTTCAAACCTGTCTTTCCCAGCTTGCAGAGGTAAAGGACAACTTGGCTTTCTTAGTGACTAGCCTTGTTGGCCCCAGGCCTGCTGCCAAAATTGCTGGCAAGCCTAATGACTTTGTGTCTTCAGGCAGACCGGGTGTTGAAGGTGCTGGTACATCTCCTTCAAAGGGGGAGAAGTTGTCTGCCTCTAAGACCAAGTCTAAGGGGGAGAAAACTTCCACTCCTAAATAGAAACCTGTGCCTGCAGCACAAACTGGTCATCCTGCAGGAATCTTTGCAACAGGCACAGTAGAGGGTGCTTCTCATGCTGCTCAGTCTACTCAGGTTGAATCTCCAATCCCTGCTCCGTCTAAGGGGGAGGAATCCATTCCTGAGGACAGGCCAAGCAGCAGAAGGAGGCATCTGATCCTAGCGGAAGAAGAAGAAGAGGTGGAAAGTCCTCAAGCTGCTACCACTACAGCAGCTAAAGGAAAAGAAATAGCAGAAGATGATCCCATACAGCAGAAACAAGCAGAAACTCAATTTCACAAAGCCAGGGCCAAAGAAATGGGTCTTCCTATGCACAAGTATTTTGAGTTTAGAGAAGAACAGCTTCAAGCCCTGGAAGTTCTTAGAAAAGAAGAAGAATCTTCCAAAGCTGCCAAATCATTTGCACTTCAAGAAGCAAAGAAGGTCAAAATGTCTACTCTGGAAGTGCAAAAGAGAATATTAGAAGCTGCTAAGGGATCTACGGGGGAGAAGGAAGCAGAGAAAGAAAAAGGTACTCTGGTCTCTGTGACCAAGCCTACAGTGCCTCATGCAAGAGTTCAATACCATTTTGACAACCTGGCAAAGAAAAAATTTCAAGATGTTGCTGAAAGAAGGCTTGCCAAGGAAGCAATTGTCAAAGCTGTCCCTATATCAAGAAAAGGCAGTCAGTGGAAGTTGAAAATAACAAGGATGGGTGCAACAAGCCCTGAATTGGAAACTTATGACTACACTGACGTAGCACAGACGGGGTACAGAGAATGGATTGAACTGGCAGTTGCTCTGAGTGAGTCAAGGTCAGAAACGGCCAAGACAATCAGGGCATATGTCAAGAAACTGATGGAGAGAGTAAAGAACCTTGGCCTGATCTCCAAAGAAGCAAGTAAAGGTGTATTGGTGACACATCCAAAAATTAAGGCCAGGAGGACAAGGAAGGACACTGAAATGGAACTACTCCTTACACTGATTGAACAAGGCGATTATGCCATTGAAATGAAAGGAGTTGATCATAGCCTGCCAAGTGGAATAGAGTTTGAAGATGGCAAGATTATTGAAGAGCCTGAGCTGGGGGCATTCTTTGTGGATCCCTTAACTCAGAAGAAATGCTTTCAGTGAGCATCAGATCTGTACAAAGTGGATCTAAGACAACTTGTGGCCTTCAGACTTGCAGTTTCATTCAGGCAGTCTAGTAAATGGAGAGCAGCCATCTGGGATCAGCTCAGAGGCTTCTTTGAGAGAGGAGAACTTGAGGATCCCAAGTTCATGATTATAAGAAGTGAAATTCAAGAACTTGAGGATACTAGAGAGGAATTTGAGAAGATGTTTGAAGGTCCCCCTCCAGTGTGATGAAGTCCATCTTCCATCTAGGCAGGTGAAGAATGGAAGTTGTCCATCAGTTGGACAGGCTTACCATTTTCTGTTCCCAACAAAAACAGTCCAATGTACATTAGTTGTACTTTATTTTACATATGTTGTAATTTACTTTTACATTAGTTGTAATATACATCAGTACATCAGTTGTACTTTTGTAAGAACATGTGTTGTTCTAATGTAATAAAAAATTAGTATATATATAAACTAATATTTTACTTTATGTTGATGTTGTAATTATGTTTCAACAAATGTACTGTAAAAGTATATAGTGACTTTTGATAAAGCCAACTTAGACTGGTTATTGCAAATAGGGGGTGATTGTTAGGCAAAAAAAGGCCTCAGTCAAACCTGTTCTACATCTGAGGGGGAGATTATTAATCAAACCTGTTGATGCTCTTGAGGGTAAAAGTTAAGGCCTGTTTATGTCTTAATAATACCTAAAAAGTGATTTGCAATATCAGTCCAAAGCTGTTCTACATGTTGCATGTGTTGCAACTAAGACAGTTTGTCCAAGCTGTTCTGTCTGCTGAACAGGCTGGACATAAACTGTCTACGCTGCTCTACACTGGTGAGCAGCTTGGGCATCTTACAAGTGTTCTGTTCTTTGTGAACAAAACATGTTCTTTGTGAACAGGCTAAACACTTTATGGAATGTGTTTCCAAGTCCTCATGTATTGTTTTTGACTACAAGATCAGTTTACAAAGTCGAAGACATAGTGGAAATCAGAACTGCTCAGCCTGCCCAAGCTGTTCTGTTACATGAAGACAAAAGTTTATTTGAAAAAGGGTGACAGACCTTTTTCTTATATCAAAATAGGCCTTTACAAGGAAGAAAGATGCAAAGTTGACATTCCTTATTTGGTTAAAGGCAATGCAACAGTAGACAAAGTGAAAAGACAAAAGTTCTGCACATGTGAAGACAAGTCTGCTTTTCAGAAAGGTGCAGAAAAGTTATGTGGTCTTTTCAAACAAGACTTCTCCTTTTTCATTTTGTCCAATGAAGAAGTTTCTCTTAGATCCTCTGAGTGAGTATAAAAGGAAGCTTCTAAGGTCAGAAAGAATAAGCCAAAAAAGCTAAGTGTTGAAGCCAAGAGTGAACGTGCAAGTGTGTTCTTTTCATGCATGCAAACCTGCCTGTGTAATACAGTTTATTTGTCTAAGATGTTTTACATAAGCTGTCCCTCTAAGTCTTGTAAACATAGTGAGTGCTTCTTAGTGAATGTATTCATTGTAATCTAGTTTGAGTCTGTCTTAGACTAGTAAACATACTGTTGTATCTGTCATCTCAGCTTGAACCTTTCCGCATTGAAGCTTGTTTGTAATTAACAATCTGTTGATAATACATACAAACGTTGAGAAAATAGTGTATAGTTTTTAAATTGCTGTATTCACCCCCCCTCTACAGCTTAAAGCTATATACTTTGGGAACCTCTCGGGACCTACAAACTTCAGCAAGGGGCTAAAGATTAGGGAAGCCTTAGAGTGTCTGAGGGAGAAGAGGTTGAAGTAAGGGGTGGTGTGGGAGATGCGAGTAGTTCGGATACAGAATGTACCTTGTCGAATATTAATGAAGTAGCTGCGGAAGGTGAGGATGATGATGATGATGATGGTGGTCCAGATCATGATGAGGGAGGAGCTGCTTTAAAAATGATATTGTAAATATAGCTCAGTAGAGTATGAAGGATTCCCAAAGCACAGAAAGTCGGGATGGAGCCATATCTGCTGTTAGCTCCCAACAGGGAGTTAGCATTGAAGAAGTCAGTATCCCACTGACGATTGCACACCCCCCATCCACTTAGTCTCCTCTCAAAAGGAGACTATTTCAATTGAACACCGGAATCAAGCTCATATGCTATCCGATAGTACTTTGGATTTGATGGATATTGAAATTAGTACACATCTGCCCATGTGTACGACTTCGTTTCTCTCACAGAGTCTAGAACCGATACACACTAGGACACTTGTGTAACATCCGACACTAAACCAGGTTAGCAACAATGACCCAATATGTATTTAATAGTCAATTATAGCGTAATCAGTGGTCATTAGAAATTAATCAAGTGATTAACAAGTTTTATTAGAAAATTCAACTCAATTAGAATAAAATACATCGGTGCGATGAATCATGAAATCAATTAATCCGATCAATTTACGATATGAGGGATTAATTCAACTAAGTACATAATTAAATTATGATTAGTGACAGTAATCATACACTAATACAATTAATTAACATTAATTATGAAAGACTAAAGCAATTCATTAAAACAATGCATTCAAAAGTATTTATAAATTTACAAGAAAAGGGAAATACAAGAATACATTCTAAATACATTTATACAAAAATAAGAAAATGAAAATACAAGATAATATCTTGAAAAATCTGCCCATCGGAGGTACATAAAGGACTTGATAAATATTTGTTTACTTAACATATCTACATCAAATCCCTCTACACCATCCTCCTTTCAATTCAAAGCATATCCTACACTCCACCCCTCTTATCACCATCAATTCAACCTCCATCTTTTGCCTATAAATAGAGAGCTTCCCTTTCATATTATTCACACAAAAACCCTTCTTTTTCTCTCTAAAAACCGGATCCCACACATACACAACTACAAACATTTTCATTCAAGTGTTCTTGGTGAAATTCAAGTGTTCTTGGTGAAGATCAAGTGTTCTTGGTCCAAATCTTGCAAGAGTTCCAACTTCTTCTCAATTTCATACTCTAAATACTTCAAAGTAAGTAAATAATAGCTTATTTCATCATACATTTATGTTTATATAAGTCTTGCATAATATATATAATCACCAACAACAACAAGTTTCATAAAAACTCAAGTTTACAAGTTTCTAGTTCTTATTTTTAAGTTGTTTCTTTAAATGTGTTTATGAATATATGAACACATTATAAACATGTTAATATTATGAAAACATGTGTTATATATGTGTTATATAACTTTTATAACTTTTATACAAGTAGTCTTTGAATAAACAACAAGAATCATAAGTTGTTTCAAGTTCATAAAACTGCGGATTTTCGGCAGAAAATTTATATCGACTTTGAAAAATCATAACTAATTTATAACTTAACGAAATGAGTTGATTCTTGTCTCAGATGTTAGATCTATGTCTTAACTATAGATCGGGAATTTTTCATAATTTATTTTGGAGTTTAAGACCTCCAGAAATTATTCGGGAAACCGAAGTTTGACAGCTCAAAAATGGCCAACATAGGGTTTTTAACGAACTTTTTCACCAACCTAAACACCTCGAAAAATGGCAGTTCTTGATTCTAAAAATCCTTTATATGTAGTAGTTTAATGTCCTAGAAAACCAAATTCTAAAACATTTTGGAGCTTGGTCAAAAACAACCTCAAAGTAGGCCGAAAAACCTCCGAAAAAGCTGGAAAATTATATAAATTTAAACTTGACGTTTTAAGCAGTTTTTATTTATAAACTTGTAATGTTGGGTGATTTAAGACATAAAAATTATTAGAGATATTAAGTCCTTATTATCATTTAGGACTCGATTAAACTTACTCAACGCATCGTTCACCCATTTACGCTAGAAAGCTTTTTACGCTCGTTTTGTCATCACAATCTCGGTGAGTCCTCATAGCCCCTATTTTCACAACTTCATTTCTATTATGTATTATACATGTGGTTCCATCCGCCGTTATATCATGAAGCGTTAATTGCATTTATTTGTAAGCGCGAATATATTGTGGATAGATCTATCGGGAGTCATGTCCCTCATTCGGGTTAGTTCGGGTCGGCTAACAGCGAGTGCATATATATTTAACACACGGTATTACGTATGGGAATACTGCACAGGGCAAACTCATTTTAATTAAGCTTCGGTTGCATGATGGTTTATATGTAATACATAACATGGAATTTTTTATTTTATAAATTCAATCTCTATTATTGTTGTTCATACAAGTCAGATTTACGTGTAAACCTATGAGCTCACCAACAATTTTTGTTGACGTATTTTAGCGTGTATTTTCAGGAAATTAAGGCAAGTCCTACACCTCGGTAGTATTTTCAAGCTTCCGCATTTAAGGAGTCGCACTAAGTTTCAAACCGTCGGAGATTTACTTGCATTATTTACGATAATTTAATAATGTATTTAAATCTCTGTATCTTGCGAACTACTTTATCATTTTCGGGTTATGTAAAACATTTATATCTTTCAAAGTTAAACCGATGTATTTTTGAAAACGTCCATATAGTGGTCGTTCATTATGATTATGGTTACGCTTCCGCGACGTCACGCTTCGTTGCCAACTGGGGTAACGGGGTGTGACAGATTGGTATCAGAGCCATAGTTATAGTGAACTAGGTTGCATTAGTATCCTAGACTATAACTGCACTTAATTTTTACTGATTTTAAAAATATTTTGTAACTAACTAAAAGACTATGAATGGACCTTGATAGCAGAAAACATGTCCCACCCGGAGACCATCATCTTGTCAGATTCCGAGGATGAGTACACCCCTACGAGCCCCGCAGTCACTGAGATTTTCACTGAAGGAGAAACATCTGAGGAAGAAGACCCCTCTGAAGACCCAATGGAGGAGTCAGAAGAGGAACCGATGGAAGAAGATGACGCTGGAGAGGATCCACCGCCCCCAACAGTCCCCGCTCGCATTCCATACGACCCGGCAGAGCCATCATTTAAGCCATATCGGCCTTACCCAAATGGCCCTAAAATGTTGTTTACACCCCGAAAGCGGGTGATCACGCCAAGACTGGAGTCTATTCCCATCCCGACTCCCCAACCCAATCCCCCACCACCACATTGACGTGTAGACGCCCGACGATGGGGCTGGATACTTGAAACTGTCCGTGAATGGAGGCAAGAGGAAGGAATCCCTTCCCATTTTGAGATCGGAGGACCATCCTCCGCACCTATCCCGTCACTCACTCAAGAACCCGCCGAACAGACCATACCACTTTTGGTAACACGGTCTTCCAGGCATGACCGCCAACTCCGGTTGCTTAACTAAGATATCGGAGAAATGAGCGCTCGTTTAAAGCGGGAGGAGTTACAAAACTCCAACATATACTGGGCCAACCAGCACGCCCTCGCCATTCAGTAGGACGGACTGAACGAGCTCCGGCAACGATTAGCCGAGGGCGAGGCCCGCAATGAGGAGCTGGCACAGCGCCTCAATGCTTTATAAAAGGGAGAGACCGCTGATCACTCCCGCACCTAGTACCCCCCTCTATCTTTGTAATATTAGGAAATTATTATGTAATAGTGTAGGATTAAAATTTTCGGGTAATAACCCGCCCCAATGTAAGAAAATTATGAATGATTAACGAAAAATTGCAAGTTATTTATGAAATTGTGTTTGATGATTATAGTGTTGTGCCTTAAGAAAAATTTACATCTTTAAGATTCAAGTTCTTATACTATACTATTTTCTTTAAACTTTAAGATAATGCTTCCAAGACGAGTTATGAACGTCGCAGAAATTGAGGAACTAGTTGCACAAAGAGTAGCTGCTGCTATAGCCACTTACGAGACCAACAGAAACAGTTCAGCTAATGGAGATGGTGGTGCTAGCCGCACCACGGGAGGAACTGAAACCCACCCTAAGGGTTGCGGAATTAAGGGGTTTTTGAGCTGCAAGCCCCGATACTTCAATAGGACCGAAGGAGCCGTTGGATTAGTACGATGGTTCGAAAAGTTGGAATCTGTCTTCCGTGTTAACGGATGCATTGGAGGAGACAAAGTAAAGTTCGCCACCCACACTCTGCAAGACAGCGCCTTGACATGGTGGAACTCGTATACCCAGTCTGTGGGGATTGATGCAACTTACCAACTCGCCTGGACCGAGTTGAAGCAGATGATGACCGATGAGTATTGCCGGACGAATGAGCTACGGAAAATGGAGTCAGAGTTTTGGAATCTGGCTATGAAGGGAACGGATGTAGCTGGGTACACAAACCGATTCCACGAACTAAGTATTCTGTGCCCTTAGATGGTGACCCCTGAGTACAAGAAAATCGAGCGTTACATTTGGGGACTCGCTCCTCAAATTCAAGGTAATGTCACTGCCTCCAACCCATCCACCATACAGGATGCCATCAGGATGGCCAACAATCTAATGGATCAAGTGTCCCGGAGAAATGAAGCCAAAGTCGGGGAAAACAAGAGGAAATGGGAGGACAAGTCCGGGAGGAATACGGGTTCGCAATCCAAGAAGCCCGAGACCATCAAGGCTTATGTAGCAGGAGCCGAGTCAAGGAAAGGCTACACGGGTACCAAGCCTTTCTGCACCCAATGCACCTTTCATCACAACAAGGGTCCCTGCCCATACCCTTGTGGAAAATGCAAACGTGTTGGCCATGTAGCCAAGGACTGTAAATTTGGAACCCCGGGTGTCAATGGCGGCAATGAGAGAGGCTGCTATGAATGTGGAGCTACTGGGCACTTCAAGAGTGAGTGTCCGAAGTTGAGAAATGGTGGAGGAGCTCAGGGGAGAGCTTTTCTGTTAGGAGTAGGTGACGCTCGTCAAGATCCCCATGTGGTATCAGGTACGTTTCTTTTAAATGACATTTACACCTACGTACTCTTTGATACTGTGGCTGATAGGAGCTTTATATCTGATAAGTTTAGTAAGCAATTGAATGCCACTCCTTTTCCCTTAGACAACTCTTATACTATAGAACTGGCTGACGGCAAAATAATGGAGGCAAGTAGTATTATTAAGGAATGCACACTGAAGCTGGCAGATCATCCCTTTAAGATAGACTTGATGCCTATAGAACTCGGAAGTTTTGATGTAGTAATTGGTATGGATTGGTTGTCACACAACCAGGCCAATATTTTGTGCGGTAAGAAAGTGGTACGGATACCACTCCACAAGAAGAAGGTCCTAACAGTCCAAGGGGAAAGAAAGAACCGACAGCTGAATGTCATATCCGACCTAAGAACATTAAAGTGCCATAGGAAAGGTTGCCATGCAGTACTGGTACAAATTGCAGAAAAAGAGTCGGAGGAGAAGCGACTCGAGGATATTCTATTGGTTTGTGGCTATCCGAAGGTCTTCCCGGAAGAATTGCCTGGACTTCCGCCTACTAGACAAGTAGAGTTTCAAATCGATTTGGTGCTGGGAGCTGCACCGGTCGCAAGAGCCCCATATAGACTCGCTCCTTCTGAAATGCAAGAGCTATCCAATCAATTACAAGAGTTGATGGATAAAGGATTCATTCGACCAAGTTCCTCACCTTGGGGAGCTCCGGTCTTGTTCGTGAAAAAGAAATACGGATCCTTCAGGATGTGCATAGACTACCGAGAACTAAACAAGTTAACAGTAAAGAACCGCTACCCCCTTCCTAGAATTGACGACCTGTTTGACCACCTACAGGGATCTAGCTTCTACTCTAAGATTGATCTGCGATCCGGTTATCATCAAGTAAAGGTTCGGGAAGAAGACATTCCCAAGACAGCATTCAGAACTCGTTATGGACATTACGAATTCCAGGTGATGCCATTCGGTTTGACCAACGCACCAGCCGTATTCATGGACCTCATGAATCGAGTGTGTAAACCGTATCTGGACAAATTTGTAATAGTGTTCATAGACGATATCCTCATCTATTCCAGAAATAAGGAGGAGCACGAAAAACATCTCAAGCTGATCTTGGAGTTGTTAGAGAAAGAACAGTTATACGCCAAATTTTCAAAATGTGAATTTTGGTTGCGAGAAGTTAAATTCCTTGGACATGTGATCAACAGCCAGGGAATCTGTAAGGTCTTGCACTACACAGATCTATCTAGACGCGACACCGTCAATGAGTGCGGAATCCTCGTTAACAGCTTGACGGATACAGCTCTCACACGGAACACGAAACACGGAGACTATCACAACGCTGTACGAACGACGACGAACGACGAACACACACAATACTTATAAACTCGAAATCGCCCTTTTGCTTAATCTCAAACGAATTCTGCAAAAGTCTCTTAATGATTCGAGTTAATCCCTAATTATAGAGGCTCATTCGAGTTTGTCATGGGCCAAACTCGAATCAGGCCCAAGGCCCATTCGAGTTTGTCCCCTTGACAATCTCGAATCTGCCTTATGGGATTCATTCGAATTTACCACAAATTCGAATTTCATAAAATGACAAATTCGAATTTATTCTAATACATTACATCAAGTTTGAACATACAATCAATAACTATCAAACATATATAAACACATATATCAAACACTCGTTAATACCCAATACTTTGTAATATTAGTTGAACCAAAATGCTAGTACACTTAGACTGCTATCGTCACACATGGTGCTAGAACTATATATACTACTACCTGCATATAAACCTGCATCTATACATACTTTCACTACCTTCTGGAACTTCCTAGCATCAGATCTCCAACCTTCATGGAATGAAGATAGGCTGATCATTCAGCTTCTGTAGATCGTCCTTCGATAGATTTATCAAATGCAGTGGGTCATATACCTTCAAAATGAATTTCTCGTCTTGATCCTCCATGATTGCTTCTCCAGTTTCATTATCAATGTACCACCACTTCATGTTGCTCAAAACATCCTGTGGCATCTTCTTCATTGGCACTATCCTCAAACATCTTACAGGCTTGTATACCATTTTAGCCCATGGTCTACCTGTATGAGGATCTATTCTTGATGCGTCTTCCACTCTCTTCCCAGTTCTTGGCTTGAGCCTTTCAAATTTCCCTGACCGACCCTCTTTCTTAATAATTCTAGCAATTACTTCAGCATAAGGGTCGTCACCAATATTTATCAGCTCTTTCCATGCCAATTCTTTCACTTCAACCTTCGGCAAAGTATTGAAAACTTTAAGCTTTCGCCTTAGGTATTGTAGACCATCTCTCCTCTTTAATATGAACAGCTGCAGTTCTCGGTCAAAGAACCAGCTTATAATGCCTCCAGAGAGATTTTCTGCACCGGGAATCCTCATCTTCTTCTTCATTTTTGGCTCAGTTTTCTTTTCTTCCTTACACTCAGCTCTGCTTGGCTCTCTTTCAGCCTCCTCCAGTTCTGAATCATTTACAGAAGCCAATTTGACGTCATCAATATCGATTACATGTTGATCGTTTTGCTCATATTGTTCTATGACAGGCTGTGATTGAAGGATTACTTCATTTACATTGTCATCTTCATCTATCACAACCTCCTCATCAAACTTCCAATCAGCAACATCTTCTGGTACAAACTCTCCTTCTTCCAGATTTTCGGTATCATCCTCAAAATCAAATTCAAGTTCTAGAGGGTCTTCATCGATATCCATTAATGCTTCAATCATTTCATGTATCTCAGACTCTGTGACTTTTGACGAACTAGCTTCACCTCCAGCAACTCCCGACTGACTCGGCTCCCCCTGAATCTCAGCATGCTGAGCAGCAGAAAAATCTACTGGCTCATTATCTCTGTGTGCATGGGATCATTGCCGTCATCATCTCCATCCCTTGGCAGCTCTTCTTGATCCCGACAACTTGTCTCCCCTTGAGCCTTTAGATTTTGCAATAATTGCTCAATAAGAGATCGCATTGATCGAATCTCGGCCGCCTGATCGGAAACAAAGGTTTTGAGCTCCAAGTTTTCTTCCTCAATATTGCCCACAACTTTCTTTAATTCAGCATTCTCGTTGTCTATTTTTGCATTATGAGCTTGAATTTCACCGAGAGCTTTAGTTAGACCAAAGATTTGGACTTGTTGGAAGTCGACCTTGCTCTTTAGCGCAGAAAACCTTTGATTGTCTGTGAAAGCGGATGATGGGGATGGTATGGATTGTATGGGAGTTGGAATGATTGGCGATGGAATGTATGGTTCAACAGGTGGTGGTGGTGGTGGTGGAATGGTTGTTTGAACGGGTGGAGGTTGAGGTATTTCTGGCTGGGAAGCAGAGGCCGAGGAAGCTCCCTGCATGAATCTATGGCGTTTGGCCCTTTGTCGATCTACCAATGGTGCTACCTCCTCTTCTTCATAATCTGAGTCGTCTGACTCCTCTGAAGCTCTTTTCCTCCTAACTTCTGCCTCAGTCACAACTAAACGTGAGCCATATGTCCCTATTTGGATGGACGGATCTTCAGTGACAGCATCTGGGGCCTCCACCTCAATCTCCTCCGTTTATTCGGAATCAGAAGTTGAGACGGCTTCGCCTTCTGGCGCTGGTTGATAGTCATCTATTTGTTTAAACACATAAACTTCTCCTTCTGGAGGCTCCAATACATCTCCAACTAGTTCAGCCGTGATTTCCTCATCAGCATTCGAACCTGCTGCCCAGATCTCTTCCGACGTTTGAAATATCGGATTAGATTCAGATGGTGCACTGGAAGGTCCAGCCTCTTCCGGCTCTTGAGGTTGGCTTGTAGAAGGCCTATCTGCCTGAATTTGTCTCGCGGATGGCCTTTGTCTTCTCCTCTGTTGTTGAGGCCTTGGTTGTTGTTGTCGCTGTTGCTGTGGTTGCTGTTGCTGTTGCTGTTAAGCTTGCACCTCCCCTGCCTAGTTGGCATCTTCAGGGGCTTCAAAACTAAGATCAACTACAGCACCAAACATTGGTTCTTCCACTGGAATGGATAACCTTCCTCGATTAGAGGAACAATCAGCAAATATTCTTTTGCTGTGGCAGATTTGGCAAGAAGTGCCTGATTCGCATCATCACGAAGCGAGGATATAACAAAAATCTTTCTCTTTCTGGAGCCGTTATTTGATGAACGAACTCAGAAAATAACATTTCCGAAAAGCTGAACTTTTGATTGTAGACTAAAGCAATCATCCCAGACTGGATCTTTGATACAATGTAGTCAAAACCGGCCTTCTTTGCCGCAAAACACACCATTAAGACATGAGCTAGATATCTCCATTGACCAATAAGCCCACTTTTCATATACGACGACTTCGTGACATCTAGACTATATCCCATTCTCACAAAAGCTGCTTGCCTAATGGCTAATGGGAAATCTATCGGCCCGTTCTCCTGCTCCTGAGTGCCTAACTGTAGCACTTCTCTTAGCATGTCAGCTGAAAATACCAAAGGATGCCCTGTAATCCTTGTCCTCAAAACTGTTGGGGTAATAGAACAATCCACTTGCAGATGATCATAAAATTGACGCACGTACGGGATAACAATTTGAATATTGTGAGATAGCGCGTACGAAATTCTGGAT
Organism: Centrapalus pauciflorus; assembly: GCA_020465985.1. Classification (NCBI taxonomy): domain Eukaryota; kingdom Viridiplantae; phylum Streptophyta; class Magnoliopsida; order Asterales; family Asteraceae; genus Centrapalus; species Centrapalus pauciflorus. Next base: position 31,074 of record JAANYP010000380.1, read on the forward strand.
CCCACCAAGAAATCCACCATCTGGCGGAAGGCTTGCGCCTCAGAATAGCATGGTCAGGAGAAATGACCATGTTATGCTTTGGAACAAAAATTCTATCTGCCATGTCTGCATAATATAGCAAATAAAATATTAGAATTATTAAAAATAAATAAACTTGTTTAAATTCAAATTTGTTTTATTTTGAACTTGTATAAGGACAAAATCCAACACTTATGAATTTCTATGAGTTTAATTAACATTTTAATTAAATAATTCGAATATACTGTCAAATTCGAACAACAGATTCGAATGAACACTCATTCGAGTTTAATGACCCTTTCGAGTTTAGTGACAAACTCGAGATTGGCCAAGAACAAACTCGAAGGAGTCGGCCACCATCATCACAAAATCCAAGATTTTAACCATGTTAGACTTATTAGTCCTACTAGGTTCTAATCAATGATATTTGTAGTTAATTTGACTTTTCACCGGTTCAAAGTTTGTAATTTTGAAAAACAAACTTTCTACCAATAAAACTTCAAAATCCAATGATTTTGGCCTAAATGGAGTATAAAACTACCTAAATCTTGTATAATACACTTGGTTATACCTAGATCTACTAGTAGTATCGAACCCAAATGAACAGAAACTCGACAAATAGTAGGTATCTCGAAAACGGCAAACTCGAGGAATAGATTCGAAATCGCTCAAATAAACTCGAAGGTATAGATTCGAAAGTAGGTGATTTATGACCATCACTGTTGACCTATTTATACCAACAACGTTCGAGTTTGTTTCCATTCTCGAATTTACTTACAGATTCGAGGCCCTGCCATATTCGAGTTTGGCTTAGACTCGAATTCAATCTGAAAATTTCGAAAATATTTGAAATAAATTCAACCTTTTCAACCTTTTCAACCTTTTCGAGTAACGGAATAAACTATGCCAAATCTTTTACCCTAAGCACAAGATTTTCACGCAATGTTTATTTTATTCAACTAGGAATGCACCCTCAGTAATTTTGACTTTTTTCCTAAGTAAAATTAAAAATAAAATAAAATAAAGATAAAGATAAAATAAAATTAAAATTAAAATAAAGTTAAAATTTTGAACAAAAATTGAACTTAGACTAAACTACATAATTATTTAAAATTACAACCTATACTAAACACTTAACAAAATATTTTTGACGAGCATAGTCAAAGAAAGGTTCAATCAGATAGCGGTGTCAGATACACACTTTCAGTATTTAAACTTTCACACTTAGGAATTTTTGATCCCTTTGATTGTTTGGCTTGATATACATTTCTAGCCGATTGTTGGTATTATTTCCCCTCTAAACATGCTACATTTCGGAATATCCGTTGGCCTTTTTATTTATCATGAAATTATCTTACGTGACTCAGACATAGACATACTTTTATGATCAAGGCATACAGACAATGATTCTAACTTTTTGGTATTTTGCAAACTTTCTTTAAAAGACAAACATCGGACACAGGTCTGTATTTACATACAACAAAGTGTCTTAGTTTGTCTTAAGGTTTAGTTAAAGCTAGCAAGACAGCGGTGACAGGTCTGTACCGACGTACAACAAAGCAACTTATCTTGCTAACCCGAATCAATAACAGAGGCAACAAGTCTGTACTTAAGTACAACAGAGTTACGTGTTTTTGACCCTCAATTCTCTTTGATTTTTCTATGCTTTCCATTTTAAGATGTATTTGATGTTGCTATACATCCCCAGAAAGTTTGCATACCTCATTTATAATCAAAGTTTGTATGTCTCGTACATAAAAATTAAGACCGATTGGTCATACATCTAAGTTAATGACACGTTTGACTTTTTCTTGAATATTTTATTAGCCTTGAGATTCCCTATATGTATTATGCCTACCAACACATCTAACTAGATAATGTACAACACTTAGAATTTAAGGTGCATTATGTGTGAAAGCCTAAACACTTAGAGTTTGTAACGACTGTGCTAATTTTCATCACTTTGAACCTATGCATCTAAGACTTAACTCTTTTTCTGATATTCTCTTTTTTTTGAATTTTTTTATTGTTTTCTCTCTTTTTTCTTTTGTTTTTCATAAGTAATAGTAAGGAAATAATATAAACTCTAACTTACTAAAAATAGAAACTATCCTAATTTGCTAAACTTACTATAAAAAGAAAGAAAGACTACTGCTATAAAAGGAAATAAAACTTCTACTAAGGTCAATTTACTCTGGGTTACGCATTCCATTTAGTTGAATCAAATATTCAAACCGTGACTTATCAAAGGCTTTGGTAAATAAATCAGCATTATTATCGTCCGTTGCCACTTTTACCAACTTGATTAAGTTCTTTTCAGCACAATCACGTATAAAATGATGTCTTATGTCTATGTGCTTTGTTTCACTGTGTTTAACTGGATTATTAGTTGTTGCGATAGTAGACTGGTTATCTATCCTAATAGGAGTTTGAGTGTAAGCCAAACCGTAATCCCGCAATTGTTGTTGTATCCACAGAACCTGTGAACAACAACTACCAGCAGCAACATACTCGGCCTCGCACGTTGACACGGCTACCGACGTCTGTTTCTTGCATTGCCAGGAAACGAGTCTCCCTCCTAGGAATTGACAACCTCCAGTTGTTGACGTGCGCGTCAAGCTGCATCCTCCGTAGTCTGAATCCGTGAACGCCTCCAATTCCAAATCTCCCTCCGCGTGATACCAAAGTCCCAGCTTCGGTTTCGACTTGAGGTATCGTAGAATCCGCTTCACAGCTTTCACGTGCATCTCTTTCGGATTAGCTTGAAACCTAGCACAAATACACACAGCAAACATAATGTCAGGTCTTGAAGCATTTAAATACATAAGTGATCCAATCATGGCCCGATATAACGTCGGATCCACATCGGTATCACTTTCAGTACCCGGTCCGAGATTGTGATTTACTTGAATCGGCGTGCTGAAATGAGCTGTCAGTTTCGTCCCTTCCATCCCGAAGCGCTCTAATATGTCGTAGACATACTTCGTCTGATGGATAAACATTCCTTCCTTCTTCTGGTCAACTTGCAACCCCAAAAAGAAATTCAACTCACCCATTGCACTCATCTCGAATTTTGACTTCATCACCTTCTCAAAATCCTTGCACATTTGCTCGTCTGATTATCCAAAGATGATATCATCGACGTACACTTGTACCAAGATAAAGTGTTCTCCCTTTCGCTTAACGAACAGCGTACTATCTATCCTACCTCTTTCCAACCCATTCTCTAACAGATGGTTGGACAGAGTCTCGTACCACGCCCTTGGTGCTTGATGCAATCCATACAGAGCCTTATCTAACCGATATACTCTGTCTGGATATTTCGGATCTGTAAACCCGGCCGGCTGCTCTACATACACCAGTTCCTTCACTTTCTCATAGAGGAAAGCACTCTTAACGTCTAGCTGATATACCTTAAAGCCCTTGAAGGAAGCAAAAGCCAGAAACAAACGAATTGCTTCCAGCCTTGCTACTGGCGCGAACACCTCATTGTAATCGATTCCCTCCTCTTGGTTGAAACCTTTTACAACTAACCTAGCTTTGTTGCGAGTGACTAAACCCCGATCGTCTCTTTTGCACTTAAAAACCCATTTGGTTCCTATTGCAATTTCCCCTCGAGGTAATGGAACTAACTCCCACACTTCTAGTTTCCTAAATTGAGAGAGTTCTTCCTGCATCGCTTCAACCCAGGAATTATCCTTTAGTGCCATTTGCACGTTTCTCGGCTCTACTTGCGAGATGAAACAAGAATAGAGGCAGGTATGAAAGGCCTCGGAGTCCTTTGTCATCGACAACAACACAGTGTTGTTATTTAAACTACTCCTAGTCCTCACACCCTCATTAGGATTTCCTATGATGCTTTCTATAGGATGGTTTTTGTTGATCCTAGATGTCTCTATCTCCTCAACTCTCAGATTATCTCCTAAATTTGATCCTATTTCACCTAATGGGGGAACAACCACAGATTCCACATTTTCCTCCTCGTGGACAATTTCCTCAGAGTTGTAATTTGTTGTCTGAGTTTGATTCTCAGTTGAAGGTGCTTCTGAATCAGTGACTTCTGAAGATCCATCTTCAGTTGAAGTAGGCTCGGATGTGGATTGAAATGTGGTCCTCGGAAAGGTATGACCTTCGTCATTCAGATTCAACGTCGCCATGTCCTTTTCGATGGTACCTGCATTTTCATCCATAGGAATGTTAAATGACTCAAACAATTTATCATAGTCAAATATCCATTCCAGACCTGTTTGGGGTTCATGTGTATAACTTGTGACTTCAACGTTATACACAATCTCTACTATACCATTTGTTTTGTTAAAAACCCGTTTGTTTGGTGAGTTCGGCAAATAACCTAGGAAGTATCCTTCGTCAGCCTTTTCACCAAACTTAGGTTGATGTTTTGTTCGCAATAAAGTACATGGTACCCCAAACGGTTCGAAGGCAGTTAAATTAGGTGGCCGTTTATTCAAAATTTCATAACAGGTTTTGTTCAAAGGTTTGACAGTAAGGACCCGGTTTAAATTATGACATGCGGTATTCACTGCCTCCCCCCGAAACATGGTAGGAAGCTTTGAATCCAAAAGCATAGTCCTTGCTGCCTCAATCAATGTCCTGTTCTTTCGTTCGGCCACCCCATTTTGTTGTGGCTCACAGGGTGCACTAAATTGATGCACTATGCCCTTTGATAGGCAATATACACCAATTACAGTGTTTTTAAATTCAGTTCCATTATCACTACGAAGCCTTTTAACCATAGTTCCATAGGAATTCTCCACTTGGTCTAAGAACCCGATGTGCTTGGATGTCGTCTCGTCCTTTGTACCTAGAAAGAAAACCCAAGAAAATCGTGAGTAATCGTCAGTGATAGCTAAACAATACCAACTACCACCTATACTCCTTTTGTTGATTGGTCCGAAGAGGTCCATATGCAACAAATCGAATGTAGTAGTTATAGAGTTCTGAGTCTTGGACTTGTGTGCCTTCTTATGTTGTTTGCCCTTCTTGCATGGTAGACACTTATCCTCGAACTGAAAACTCTGCATAGGCACACCTTGCACTAACCCATGTTTTGTAATATAATTCATCTTTCTCAGGTGCAAGTGTGCCATGCGTCTGTGCCATAAAACTGATTCAGTCTCTGATGCTTTAGATAACAAACAGATTGGACCCATCGAAGTTTCCGGCTTGTTCATATCGAGCATGTACAAGTCATTCTTCCTTGGTGCCCGCATCAATATCCACTCTTCAGGAATCTTGAACCGCGGTTTTAGCACCAACGCTTCAGTATCAGTGAACAGCACTGAATTCTTCTTATCACAGATTTGAGATACACTAATGAAATTGTGAACCAGTTTATCAACGTGATAAACTTGATCCACTCCAGTACCCGTGATGTTTCCTCCCTCCTTCCCGCGAATGATACAAATCCCCGATTCCCACCCTTGAAGTTTGTAAGGAGACTTCTTTCCCCTGTCATGTCCCTGGAGCATCAACTGTCGACGAACCATTTGTTGTTTAGACCTGTGGTTATCTCTTGCACATGAAAGAAAATAGGTTAGTTATCACGGGGAACCCAAGCCATAACTGACTTGGTTATTCCATTCTCGTGCACATACTTAAACTCTTTCAAATACCCATCTCGCCTTTCAGGTGACTTGGGTCGTTGAACTGGAGTTTGTTATGGTGCCGAGTGATTTAAGGTTCACTCTTTGCCTTTGAGTAGGCATTTGTTGTGGAGCTCTTGAATAATTACGATTATAATGCATTTCAGATTGAGATCCCTGAGCTCTACCCGGTGTGTGATGTCTAACAGGAGTGTGTGACCTAATCGGAGTGTATGCTCTGCTAGGTGTTGTGCTCCTATACTGTTGTTGAGGTCCAGACTTAGTTTGATTAATGACTCGATTTGGTGAATTAGTCCTAATCACTTCTTTTGGTCCACCCTTCACCGGTATTTGTTTCACAGCCTGTTTTGGTGCAGCCTGCACAGTTTTCTCGGTACTCTGAGAACTACTAGTGCTCGCCACACTTGTTGAAGGCTTAGCTTGTGCTGGCTTCCCTGTCTTAGGTGTAATGTCAACTTTCCTAAGCGGACAGTTAGAAGCAACATGCCCCCTTTCGTGACATCTAAAGCAAGACATCTTGTCAATGGACTTCTTGTGTGTGCCCTTAGACTTAGGTGTCTCACTAGTGTCTCGTTCTTTTTGTGCATCTATAGTGACTGGTTCATCATCCTGATCATTAAAATCAATTTTATGTTTTCCTGCAGGTGTTTAACTAGAGGAAGACACAAATTTGACTTTCTTAATCTTGACATTTGTATCAGTCACCTTAGGTGTATTTTCCTTAACAGTATCAGACACTGGTTCAGGTATTTCCTCTAAGTCTACTGATTTCTCAGTTTTCTCCTGAGGTTGAGGCACGTAGTTGTCATTAAAAGGTGGAGGAATCTCATGAAATCCTAGACCTACATGCTTTTTAGATTGGCGTTGAGCATCTAAAACTTTTCCTAGGTTAAGACTTGAGTTCCTAAATTTTTCTAGTTTACTATTTGCCTCAGCTACCTTCACTTTAGTTTCAGCTAGCTCTACTTCCTTGATTTTAAGATCTTTGGTCAATGCCTCTACATGCTCATACATCAGTTCTAATCTAACACACTGCTCACTCAGCTTGTCTTTTAGAACTATGACATCTTGTGCATCAGCCTTAAGCTTATCCCTAAAATCTTGCTTAATATCAATGAGGCTAGCATTATCTGATTTTAATGATTCATTTTGAGCAGATATATTTTTATGTGATTCTAGTACTAAGTTTAACCTATCGTTAGAAGTAGCACATAAAACACACAATTCATGGAAAAGAGAGAAATTCAGACTTACCTTTGTATGATCTGATTCAACGTTGGCTATCTGAGCGGCAAACTCCAAAATCGTCTGATCATCCGACTTCTCCACCCACATCGGACTGCTTTCTTGTTCAATGTTGTCCCCTGTGTTTTGCTCTGCTCCGTCACATCCACTCTCGGTTACTTCAGCCATAAAGGCTCTAGCGTTAGATTCTGGATGTGTGCTCCAGTCGTAAGTACCGTCCAGCTGTCTGTCTGATGTGACGTTAGATAACAGACCAGCTATGTTTGCTTGACTGGATGATGGACTCGGAAGATATCTCTGTTGTGATTGGTTCTGATACTGTCAATGAGTCTGATTCTGCCCTTGTTAATTTTCTACCTTCGGTCTCTGACACTCTCTAGCAATGTGTCCTAAGCCTTGACAGTTGTAGCATTTGACCTTGGACTTATCAAAGCCAATCCCTTTGTTATTCATACTCAGATTACTTCCTGTGCGCTTGATGAAACGCTTAACTCGTTGAGTTACCATGGCCAGTTGCCATTTGAGATCCATCTCCTCAAGGTCATCAGGGTCTACCTGATCGTAATCTTCATCCCAGAGTGCAGGATCGTTGATTTTTCCCTGAACGCAATTTCCATATGCGGCCACAAATGAAGCCAATAAATTTAAATGTTCTTCGGCCGATTTAGCGCTCATGGGCATCTTAGAGTAGCCTTGAGATGTTGATCTCGGTGTAGCCTGTTGTTGCTGTTCTTCTGGTCTACCAAACCCTAAGAAAGCTCTACTTTGTGCATCTTCTGGCTCTGCCGGTGACGACGTTTCTCCCGTGAAAAAGGTTGTAGCTGTCTTCATATCGGCTGTCACTGAAGGTTTTGATTTTCCAAAATACATGGCTGGATTTTGGACTTGTTCATAATCCGTTTCTGCCTTCAGTAACTCGAAATGATACGCCCTCAGCGTTCCCACCACATCCTCCAGAGATTGAGTATAGTACTTATCCTCATCAAGCTTAATCATGGCCACGTACATCGCCCATTTGGCCGGTAAAGCATCAAGAAGCTTATTATTCTTTTCAGTGTCGCTATACTCAATATCATGACTTTCTAGCCCTGTCAGCAGATGCTAAAAACGTGTGATGGTGTCGTCCAGCTTTTCATCCTTCAAAGCCTTGAAGATCGCAAACTGCTGCTTAAGCATCTCCATACGCTTCCTCCGTACCCTCGGGTTACCCTCACACCTCTTTTCCAAACACTCCCAAAGCTCTTTCGATGTCTTTTGATTTCGGAATGTGTGCAGTATGTCTTGAGGTAACGCCATTCTTATGATAGCGTATGCGCGGTTCTCAGCTTCAAACAGCTTTTTGTCATCGTCCTTCATTTTAGAATACGTGACAACCTTCTGTCGTCCTTCTATCTCAGCTGTCGGTGGAATGTATCCCTCGTCGATACAGATCCACATACGCATGTCATTGAATCGCACAAAGTCGGCAAACCGATCTTTCCACCAGTAATAGTCTTCAAGTTTCATCAGCTTAGGCGGAGTATTTGCTTTTCCGACCTCATGATCCATTTCCAGAAACCTTTGCAGATTTGTCATTGTTTCAAAGGTAATTGAATTTTAACTTAATTATTTTAATTCGAAATTAATTTAAAATAATTCTTTCGAATTTAGGTAAATTCGAATATAATTAAGTTTAAACCTATTTTGGATTAAATTCGAGTTAAGTTCTTAAATTCAATTAAATTCGAAATGTGTGACAAATTCGAAGGTCCCCAAACTCGAGTGTCCAAGCAAACTCGAACCACAGTCAAAATCGAAATCATGTCAAACTCGAATCCCCTATTCGACTTTAGTCTAAACTCGATGATTAAAGCAAACTCGAAAACTCTAAACTCGAATTCACTCTTTAGGAAACTCGAAAGGAGCGTATTTTTAGTCAAACTCGAAAATGAGCAAACCCTAATTACTCCTAACAGATTCGAGCGCCGCAAATTCGAGAAACGGCTAATACCTCGAGTTTTTAACGTTTTTCAGATTAAATCAATATTTTTACAAGTAAAAATATTGATTCCGATCAAAAACGTGAAAAACAACAGAGTATTTCCAGGATTCCAATTTGATAAGCTCGAAAAGGACATGGTCCGGTTTGCAACCGCGATGTTTGCAAGGGACGCAGTTATGTGGTGGGATGCCATGACACATGTGTTGACGACGGAGGTAGTGTCATACATGTCCTAGAAAAAGATTAAGGAAGTATTCTCCCAGCAATACTGTCCGACCGACGAGAAGCGACGTCTAGAGGCAAAGTTTTTGAATCTGACTCAAAGAACAAAGACGGTTACACAATACGCCGTCGAGTTCACCCGATTAAGTTTGTTTGCACCCCATCAAGTCGACACAGAAGATAGAAAGATAGCCCGGTTTGAGGCCGGATTAGATTATGCAATTCACCGAACCATTAGTGGGGTTCGGTATACAACTTTTGCCGGTCTGTTGGAAGCTGCTCAAAATGTAGAGCAGATCGTCTTCTTATCTGGGTACGTCATAGGGTCAATTGCCGCTGTACCGACGCAACCTTCGTCGTCAAAAAGGCAATGGGAGTCTGGATCATCCCGATCCTCTCCTCAATCAAATCAATCATCTTCTTCGACAAAGAAGGGAAAGGCCTATTCGGCCAATACTGAAATGACAGAATGCAAGAGAAGCAGGAAAGCGCACTCTGGGGAGTGCAAAACACAAGATATGTACTGCTTCTTGCTGTGGGCAGCAGGGCCATCACTGGGAGCATTGTCCTCGAAAAGGCGATGTGTGCTACAACTGTCATAGACTTGGCCACTTTGCCAAGGATTGCCCAAGACCCCCACGAGATCAGAATACTCAGCAATCAACAACGAGATATTCTGGAGCTGCTACTGCTCACACGGATCAATCACAAAGGGCTCCAACTAGGGCTTTCCAGATCATAGCTGAGGAAGCAAAAGATGACCCGGAGTTGCTCACTGGTACGTTCTTTGTTAATTCCATTCCTGCACGCATTCTGTTTGATTCTGGAGCCAACCGTTCGTTTGTCTCCACTTCATTTGCTCATCAACTTAATATGTCTACTTCAAAATTGCAATTTGTGCTTGATAATGAGACTGCTAGCAACATGTTAGTTAAGGCAGACAAAGTATATAGGAATTTCCCTTTACTGGTAGAAGATGTAGTATTCAACATAGACTTAATTCCCAGGGAGTTCGGGGAGTTTGATGTTATAGTAGGTATGGACTGGTTGGTTCATAACGAGGCTCAGATTGTTTGTAAGAAGAGAATGATTAAGATTACCACTCCTGAGGGCCGAGACATTTGTATTTACGGTGACAGACACAAAGGCGACTTATGCCTCATTTCATTCGCAAAAGCCCGAAAGCACATTGCCAAGGGTTGTTTTCCTTATTTAGCCTACGCTGTCCATGCAAAGGGTGAACATCAATCTCTCTCTGTCGTTCCCGTTGTTTCAGAATTTCCAGATGTTTTCCTAGAAGATATCTCGGGATTGCCACCTGATCATCAAGTGGAATTCCATATTGATCTAATTCCCGGAGGTTTTCCAATAGCAAAGGCTCCCTATCGCTTAACCCCTGCAGAAATGCAGGAAGTGATGAAAGAGTTACAGGAGTTGCTTGATAAGGGTTTCATACACCCAAGTTCTTCTCCATGGGGCGCTCCTGTATTGTTTGTTAAGAAGAAGGATGGCACACTACGTATATGCATCGACTACAGAGAACTCAACAAAGTGACAATCAAGAATAAATACCCATTACCCCGGATTGATGATCTCTTCGACCAGTTACAAGGCTCAAGTTACTTCTCGATGATTGATCTTCGTTCGGGATATCATCAGCTAAAAGTACATCCAGACGATATTCCAAAAACGGCTTTCAAAACTCGTTACGGACACTACGAGTTTCTGGTGATGCCGTTCGGTCTTACAAATGCGCCGGTTGCTTTAATGGATATCATGAACAGAGTCTGCCGGCCAATGCTCGACAAATCTGTCATCGTGTTCATCGATGTCATTCTTATTTACTCGAATACCATCTGAGAGAATTGCTAGAGTTGCTGCGCAAAGAGCGACTTTATGCCAAATTCTCGAAATGTGAATTCTGGTTGAGGCATGTACGTCTCAACATTCAAAACAACTTCTTGATCCTTATACTCAATTATAAACTTTTGTTAACTTGTTCCTTCTAAACATAAAATTCAGATTTAATTCTTGGGGCACGTGATATCTGGTGCTGGTATTGTTGTTGATTCTGCAAAGATCGAGGCTATCCAGAACTGTGAATCACCTCGCAACGCCTCTGAGAATCGCATTTTTCTGGGATTGGCTGGTTATTATCGTCGATTCATCAAGGACTTCTCCAAAATCGCCGTTCCTCTTACCAAGTTGACTCGCAAGAATACAAACTTCATTTGGAAAGAAGAACAACAAAAGGCCTTTGATAACTTGAAAAAATTACTAAGGGAAGCACCAATATTAGCCTTGCCTGAAGGGAAAGAGGACTTCGTAGTCTACACCGATGCATCAGGCATGGGTTTGGAGCTATACTAATGCAAAGAGGAAATGTCACAGCATACACCTATAGAGAGCTCAAACCACACGAGAAGGACTACTCTACTCATGACCTAGTGCTAACTGCTGTGACTTTCGCTCTCAAACAATGGAGGCACTACTTATACGGAACCAAGTGTTATCTCTACACCAATCACAAGAGATTGAAATATATATTCAGTCAGAAGGACTTGAATATGAGGCAACGAAGGTCCATCGAGCTGATAAAAGACTATGACTGCGAAATTTTATACCATCCCGGAAAAGCAAATGTGGTTACAGATGCTTTGAGTGGGAAAGCTTATTGCAAAGCTTACTGCTACGCCTTGACTTCTACCATGCTTACGTCCATGATCATAGATGATGTAAGAGTTGCCCAACTGCAGACTCTAAAGGAGGAGAATGTAAGAAATGAGAACATCAGAATTCTATTACCACTACTGGAAGATGATGGAACCGGACTCAAAGGTGTGTACGACAGAATTTGGGTTCCTAAGTCTAGTGGTATGCGAGAAGTAATTCTAGAAGAAGCTCACCAATCCAAGTTCTCAATTCATCCTCATAGCACAAAAATGTACAACGACTTGAAAGCAGAAATCTGATGGCCAAGGTTGAAGAGATATGTCGGTCAATATGTTGAGAAATGTCGAACTTGTCGCCAAGTCAAAGCAGAGCACCAACAACTATGGTAGTATGTAACCTCTTCCTATCCGAGAATGGAAATTGGACCATATTACTATGGACTTCATAACCAAGCTGCCCAGGACTCGTCGTCAACATGATTCCATTTGGGTCGTTGTTGACCGGTTAACAAAGTCTGCTCACTTCATTCCTATTCAAGAAACCTATTATCTGGTTCGTCTTGCCCAGATCTACATGAATGAAATCATTATAAGGCACGGTGTTCCTAAGTCTATTGTCTCTGACCGAGACAGTAGATTCACTTCATACTTCTGGGCTGCTCTACAAAACGGTCTTGGTACTCGTATCGCAATGAGTACTGCTTATAGACCCCAGTCTGATGGGCAGAGTGAAAGGATGATTCTATGTTTGGAAGACATGCTCAAAGCTTGTATCATGGATTTGGGTGGTAACTGAGACGATCATCTCCCATTGGCTGAATTCTCCTACAACAACAATTACCATTTAATCATCAAAATGGCACCATTTGAGTTCCTGTACGGAAGGAAGTGTAGGACTCTAACTTGTTGGAGGGAAACAGGAGAAACTCCTATCGCTAGGCCAACTCTACTCTAAGAAACAAATGAAAAGATTCAGCTCATCCGTCAATACATGAAAACGGCACTAGATCGACAAAAGAACTATGATGATCGCCGTCACAAAGCAATAGAATTTTAGAAGGATGATTGGATGTATTTGAAGGTATCCTCAATGAAAGGTGTTACAAGGTTTGTTAAGCGATGGAAGCTATCTCCTCGATTTGTAGGACCCTTTCGCATCCTAGAAAGAGTTGGAAACCAGTCCTATCATCTGGACTTGCCGGATGAATTGTCAAGAGTTCACCCGATCTTTCATGTGGGCTATTTAAGAAAGAGTCTGGTGCCCGAGAGGGAACCATGGACTGACCATTCAGAGATAAAAGTGGATGAACGTCTAAGATTCATTGATGAGCTGGAGTGTATACTGGAAACCAAAGTCAACAAACTCCGTAATAAAGAGATCAAGATGGTGCTGGTCAAGTGGAAGCGTCATAGGAGAGCTAACAACACTTGTGAGTCTGAAGAAGACATGAAGACAAACTACCAAAGTCTGTTTAGTGGAGCATGACTTCGCGGATGAAGTTTAGGCGTGGTGGAGCCCATGCTGTAACATCCCTATTTTTAATCACTTGTAAATTACCATTTAAGACTCAATTTAATACATTATTGGAATTATTATTTCAGTTTTGTTCACAATTTTAAAAATAAGAAACAATGAGGAGAAATCCTCATGGTCGTCTTTTGAGCAAGCAAACAACAAGGAACCGACATCGGAAGAATAAATAATAATCATAGATCGAAGTATTTAAAAATAGCAATGATAATAAGAAATTATCATTGTTGTCTTTTGAGCGAGCATAAACATGAGAAATCGACTTAAAATTGGTTTAAAAAATAAAAATACGAAGTTGAGGGGTGCAAATAATAAAAAGTAACAAATAAAAAGGGCATGAATGTTCATTAAATTCAAATTTACTCTCTCTCGTTTCTCTCTCTTCTCTCACTAAAGAAACACATGGTTTCTTTTCCACTTGCAAATCAAGATCATTAAAATCATTGAATTGAAGGCTAAAAAGTTGGATTCAAGTGACATTTGAGGAACTATAACTACTTCAATCAACTAAACAAGGTAATACTTGCTCAAATTTATGAATTTTGAGGATTTTTGGTTCGATTTTTGCATAAACCAATTTTAGTTGCAGATTTTAATGCATGTTGGATATTCTTATAGGAATGTTAAAATCCAGTGTTGATAATGTTATATACCATATTTTAGACTCAGGTTCTATTTCTAAGTATGATTTCGGAAATTTAGTGTGCGTTTTAGTGTGTGTCTTCGACAAATGAAGAAAATGGAGCTAATTTGGTATATTTAAGTTATGTTTTATGTTATAAAGTGATAAAAGTGTACATTTAAGCCTATATCTGCAATATTAGACTCATAACATGCATTAAATGGATAAAAGTCACATCTGGAAAATGTTAGAAAAAAATACAAGTGTGAACTTCGGACCTGATGAACAAAATTCGGACCATCCGAATTCGGACATTGTTCATCCGAAGTTCGGATCTCAACCAAGTTCGGATAATATGCAATTTCAGATGGATATTATCCGAAAATTTACTAAGTCTAGATGTCAATTCAGATCAACTGTTCATCCGAAGTTCGGATCAACTGTTCATCCGAATTTTGGATGAGGTCTCAAACATAATTACGAAGGCTGGACTTCGGATCATTCGGATTTCAGATCATTCGGATTTCGGATCATCCGAAATTCGGATGTGATTCGAATTTCAGTTCATTTTACTTAGATTTCCAGAATCAAGTTTTAAGCAGATACTGACATTAATACACTATTACACTGACATAACAGGATCTTTGTGGTGTTGTTTAACACACACTGATTCAGAGACAATTTAGACTGTACAACCCACTGTGAGTAATAGATTATTATTCTAATATTTATTGTCTTTGCATTCACATTTTACATTTCAATTCACATTGTTCAGTTTACAATCAATTGGCACGCATGGATGATTCATTGTTATGATGCAGACTAAGCATTAGCTTACTGTTGACTCTCAATGTTTTCAGGCAAAGTAAAAGGTGTAGCTGGGCCTTCTTCTTAGGCATTTCAACTCAGTATCCTGGGGACATTAGAAGCTATTGGTACGCGGATGTTTGTAGCTTTGGTCTGGGATTTGATACTTTTTAAACAAGTTATGATGTTGTAATAGTTAGTCTTTATCAATGTAGACAAATACATTTCTTGCTTTAGTGTGGATCTGCTTAAATCTGAATTAAGCATCAATTTTCATTATCATTTTAACTAATAGGTTGTGTGTTGATCCTGGTGATTCTAGTATATCATTAATTCATGAGGATGTTTCAAAAAGGACCAAAAGATCCAAACTCAAACAACTACATTATATTATTGGATGCACATATCAGGATTGACCTCAAAGATGAGTACGAGGCTTTTGAGGTTCACCAACACTACAACAGCCAATTGGAAGGTCAACATCAACAAATAATAACAAAGACGAGGGTTTTAGAGGTTACAACACAACCACAACGGCCAATTGGAAGGTCGATTTCAAATAATAATTATAAACCAGCGGCGACAAATTAAAGTACCAATATTTTCGATGAAAGAAGCGAAAGAGTTACCAAAAATATAACGGGCGAGATGAATTTGGGTTTACGGAGAGAAGTGTGACAGTTTATATTCAAAATGATTATTTTGCGTCTTAATTTATAATTTTAACTTCTTAAATTTTTTCTAATTATCAATGTGTTGCAAAATTTTTCCCCATATAATAAAATATATTATACGTTTATGTAACTATATTCTTTTTATTATATATTTTGATGTACTAAAGTACATAGAGAAAAACAAAAAATTCATTATATTCTATCTGAACCGGCAATGGACCGGGTCAGTTATTTTCATTTCGGTTCTCAGTTCTTATAATTTCAATAAATTGGTTTTTGGTTTCACAGAGTTCTAGTAGGTTCGTTGCCGATCTTCTAGTTTTCTTTTTAAATTGGGAAAAAACCAGAGTGGATCCGTTTTTTGGTTGGTTCTCTGTTCTTCACTTTGGGGATTTTTGATATTTTTAGGATTTGGTTCAGTTTTGGATCCAAGATCATCCCTAATGGTACCGATGCATGTAATTATTACGAAAGGACATAAATTAAAGTCATTATAATGTTGTTTCATTTTTATGTCGTGTTCGTCGTCGGGTCTAAATGTCTGCTACAACACATACCAAGTTGTTTTCCACATATCCAAATAAAAATGTGTGGATGTCATCCAAAATATTTTTACCAAATAGGAAACTATACTCATTGTCAAAGTATATAAAAGAGTACTTACTATTTGAACGTCGACAAGCAATAAAAAGGGAGTCAAAGCAGAGTTAATGTTTCCAGGTGCTTTCGAGGTAGTTTCGTGCGCCTAAAATAAGAGAAGAAGAAGAAAACAAGGTTAGTGGCAATGTAGGGGGTTTCGTGCATTGACACTATGATGCCAAAGTTAGCCTACATTCTTAGTAGTCAATTGTGGGTATGAGAAAGAGATTGGACATTACCTTTGAAACTAGGCGGAACATGAGTATGTACACCTTCTTTTCCGCGTGCGACTCTCCTTGAGCTCCCCCTCTCATTGGCTGCCTAGGTGCTCCGTCGCCTGTCGTTCTTTTAACTCTGAACCACCAATGAGAGAGCTCGTTCGTGCGAGGCCTTTGTACCTACCCACAGATCTCTGACCGTATCTCTTTAAAAGTTGTTTGTCTACTCCTTTTAGCATGATCTTGTCCCTGTAGAGAACCGGGCGGAAGCGATGGATAGTTGGATCAAATAAAGCCCAGAGCCGACCAAGGAGAAGTAATTTTGTTTTGTTGAGGCCTGTAAGCTAACAAGGGCCAAAGAAGGAAAACATCCCTACACGATCAAGTCCCCCACCCCCCCCACTTCGAGTGAAGAGACGTAGTGAATTGCTTGAACTTATCGATGCATCGCTCTACTAGGTGAATGTGTCATCGGACACTTGCAAAGAACTAAACTAGGTGATCGAACCAACTGGCGCCCAGTGACTACTTGACGAGGTGAGGGAACCACCTGGCGCCTAGTGACTACTAGACGAGGTGTGCGAACAATGGTTCACGCGGTAGATGACTACTGCGATTGTGATAGCTGATAGGATGGGCGCATCCGGTGACGTCAGCTTCATTTAATTACGGTCATGATGTTTTGGGTTGGTACGCGTGCGTGGCTGTACCACCGCTGTCAAATGGGATTCCGGAAGAATTTCATCCTCAATTGCCCAACCGTAGGAAAATTGCACTCATTCCTCCTCCACGCAAAATAACTTTGTATACCAAACAATTTTCAGTAGGTAACTTGATATTGCCTTTCTCTCCCTTCTAACAATCCATCCTTGATTACTACCAGATTCACCCTGGTTAGATGTTGCGTTTGGCGACCATGGGAGTGACCATTTTTTAGGATGCATGTAAAGCTCGTGATGGAATACCTTCTGTTCCTCTTTTTAGATATTCCTTTAAGCTCGCCTGCTTGAAAGATTGGTTTAATTTTGAAAGAACGAAATCTCTCGTGCCGGAAGTATTCACTGACCCTCTACAGGGGCTGCGTGAATGGAGGCGTTCTATTTTCTGGGTGGATGACACCGTTTTTCCAACGGAAAGTAAGGGCTCCTGGCCTGGAAAGCAGGAGCTCGTCCCCACCGGGTGATAAAGCCTCCTGAGGATAGAGAGTTAGATATTGTTAGGCACAAAAAGGCCTCAGTCAAACCTGTTCTACATCTGAGGGGGAGATTTATATTCAAACCTGTTGATGCGTCTGAAGGTTAAATTTAAGGCCTGTTATATGCCTTATTAAAGCCTGAAAATGATTTGCAATATTAGTCATAAGCTGTTCTATGTGTTGCATGTGTTGCAACTAAGACAGTTTGTCCAAGCTGTTCTGTCTGCTGAACAGGCTGGACATAAACTGTCTACGCTGCTCTACACTGGTGAGCAGCTTGGGCACTTTTAAAGTGTTCTGTTCTTTGTGAACAAAACCTGTTCTTTGTGAACAGGCTAAACACTTTATGGAATAAGTTTCCAAGTCATCATATATTGTTTTTGACTACAAGATCAGTTTACAAAGTCGAAGACAAAGTGGAAAACAGAACTGCTCAGCCTGCCCAAGCTGTTCTGTAACATAAAGACAAAAGGTTATTTGAAAAAGGGTGACAGACCTTTTTCTTATATCAAAATAGGCCTTTACAAGGAAGAAAGACGCAAAGTTGACATTCCTAAATTAGTTAAAGGCAATGCAACAGTAGACAAAGTAAAAAGACAAAAGTTCTGCACATGTGAAGACAAGTCTGCTTTTCAGAAGAGTGCAAAAAAGGTTATGTTGTCTTTTCAACAAGACTTCTCCTTTTCATTCCGTCCAATGAAGATGTTTCTCTTAGATCCTCTGAGTGAGTATAAAAGGAAGCTTCTAAGGACAGAAAGAAGTGTGAAAAAAGCTAAGTGCTGAAACCAAGAGTGAACGTACAAGTGTGCTTTTCATGCATGCAAGTCTGCTGTGTAATTCAGTATCTGTGTGTCTAAGCTGTTTTACATAAGCTGTTCCCTTAAAGTCTTAAAAACCCAGTGAGTGCTTCTTAGTGAGTGTATTCATTGTATACTAGTTTGAGTTTGTCTTAGACTAGTGAACATACTGTTGTATCTGTCATCTCAGCTTGAACTATTCCGCATTCAAGCCTGTTTGTAATTAACAAATTGTTGATAATACATACAAACATTGAAAAAATAGTGTGTAGTTTGTAAATAGCTGTATTCACCCCCCCTCTACAGCTTAAAGCTATACACTTTGGGAACCTCTCGGGACCTACAACTGGTATCAGAGCATTTTAGAGTGTGTGTCATTCTAGATCTCTCATTCTCCCTAGTTTCCATGGACAACAGTGCTGCAAATTCTTCTTACTATGACAATGGCTCTATGGGAAAACCTCCGAAATTTAATCATCAAAACTTCTCTGGTTGGAAGTGCAGAATGATGCTCTATTTAGAGAATCTGGATGTACAATTACCAGAGATAGTGATGGAAGGTCCCTATGTGCCAACCTCTGTTACTACCATAACTCCAGCGGTTGAAGGAGCTGCTCCTGAAATCAGGACCTTTGAGAAAGCTAAAGCTCAATGGTCTGATGAAGACAAGAGACTGGTGGCTCTAGATGCAAAGGCCAGGAACAACCTGGTCATTTCTCTTCCTAATGATGTGTTCAAACAGGTTGAGAAAATGAAGACAGCAAAAGAGATGTGGGATACTTTGTGTACCGTCTATGATGGACCCACAATGACACTGGACAACAGGATCAACAATCTTGTTAGACAGTAAGAACTTTTCTTTGATAAACCAAAGGAGACTCTCACTGAAACCTACACCAGGTTTACTGCTCTAGTGAATGATCTCAAGGCTGTTGGGATCACTAAGGATAGTCTTACCCTGGTGAATAAATTTCTGGACATTCTACCTGAAGAGTGGAATTACTTCTCAACAATTCTAAGGAACTCAGGTACTATCAGAAGTATGGATCTGGTCAATTTGTATGGATCCTTACTGAATGATGAACAGTCAAGGCAACAAAAGAGAAATGCCTTGGAAATGTCCAAAAGAGGTGCAGCCTTTGTGGCTAATGTAAGACAGCCTGTAAATCAAGTGAGTGATGTGTTCACTCAACCTGATCAACAGGATGATGACAAGGAGGAGGTGTCAAATGAAGAAGATACTGCAGATCTTGCTGAACAAGATGATGAGCAAATGATAGCTATGCTTGTCAAAAGTTCAACAAGAAAAGGTTTGGAAGAAACATGCTGCAAGGAAGTTCAGGTGCTGGCAAAAAGAAAGCATTTGATAAATCCAAGGCTGAGTGCTTCAAATGTGGCAAAACTGGCCATATAGCTGCTGACTGTGTGTCAAAAGCTGTTGGTCAGTCATCCAAACCATACAAGACAAACAAGGATGATGGTTATAGGGTTAAGTACCTTATGGCCATGGCTAAGCTGAGGTAGTTGGAAAACTCAGTGGGTTCCAACCGCCAAAAGGGACTCATGGCAGAGACCTGTGATTGGGAGGAATCTGATTCATCATCTGATGAAGAAGATAATCAATGTCTGATGGCCAACACTGATGTCCCATCAACAAGCAGCTTCAAACAAGATATGGCTGAAGCTGAAGCCTTCAGCAGCTTAGAGAACTGGAATCCTACTATGATGTATATGGTACAAAATTTTATGGCTTACAGTTCTGAAGAAAAAGTTAAAATGTTTGAATATATGTTTGTTGATCTAAAAGCTGCTGTTGAGAAGCATGATGCTTTACTATCTGAAATCTCTAAACTTAAAACTGATCTTAAAACTAAATCCAGTAAACTGAACAGTTTCCATAAGTTGGAAACTGAGCTTGATGAATTAAAACACATCAACTCTATTTTACTGGAAGAAAAGAGAGAAACAGATATAAAGCATGCTAAGCTTCAAAAGATAGTTGACTCTTGGTGCCACTCTGCACAAAAAGTCAGCCATTGTATAAGTCAACAGATCCCTGCACAAATCCAAGCCTATCTTGGAGGGGATCTTGAAACAGCAGCTTCCATTGTTGAGATCAATAATCTGAAATTTATCCACTCTTGGTGAACTTCCAAACACATTCATTCAAAATGTGAATGGTAAACTAATCTCAACAAATAGGTTTGTCAGGCCTCAAAACACTGACAGCTTGTGTGAATTTAGCTCAAAAGCTGATGTTGGAATTTGTTCTCCATCAAGTCAGTCTGCTAAGTGCTCTGCTGGTTCACACAAGCAAAAGAAAGGAAAACATGTCCAAACTGAAGTTGTGGATACTAAACCTGTTGACAAAACAGGTTCTGAGTCCAAAGCTGATGGTAAAAAGCATGTTAATCCTTTTGATGCTAAACACTTTGAAAACAAGTTTTCAAAAGGTAAGCAGCCTGTTTTCAACAAGGGTAAATCTCATGTTGAAAACAAAACTGCTGTGATTTCAAATAAGTTTTCAAATCATAGTGGTAAACTGGTTTTAAACAAAAATAAGCTTTTCAAAACCAGACACAGTGAGTATGCTGATAGGCAGCATAAATCACAATCCAGTAGGGGCAAAGGCAAAGCCATTTCTTAAATTGAGATAATTGGGAATAAGTTTTCCAAACCTGTGGAAGCTCAAAAGCCAATCAAGCTCCTTGTCTTTGACATCTGTCCTCCTAAAAAGAGGAAAGAAGAGACAGCCAAAGCTGTGGCTATTGAACTCTCCACCCAAGCTGTTGATTCATCAAAAAGTAATAAAATTGCTAAACCTGCTGATAGAATCAACAAAAATAGCTCAGAATGTGTTTCTGAAAGATCTTCTTCCAAAAATCCTAAAAAGAGAAAATGTTACAAATGTGGAAAGAAGACACATCTGGCCAAGGATTGTCCTGAATCTGAGGACATGAGGCCTGTTGACTCTGTTGTTTCCCTCACAGCTGTCACAAGCAGTGTTGGAAATGTCACAGTCACTGAGAGTGGTATTCAAGCTGATACCATTCAAATAGGGAATATTAGTGTGATATTTCAAGTCCATCAACAAATGTTGATGAAGTAGGAGAACTCATCTCTGTGATGAGTTCCCCTAAAAATGACTATAATTCTCTTATCACTCTGCAGGAAAAACAACCTACCCAGGTTTGGTACTTGGACAGTGGCTGCTCAGGGCACATGACAGGTTGTAAAGAATTGCTGAGTGAACTCAGGCCTGAAAAAGGGCCAAAAGTCACCTTTGGTGACAATGTACAGGGATCCACTGAGGGATATGGAACTCTTAAAGCTGGTGCTGCAGTGTTCAAAAGAGTAGCCTATGTGGTTGGACTAAAACATAACCTTGTTAGCATAAGCCAACTGTGTGATGCTGGCTACAAGGTTAACTTTGATGAGCACCTGGGTTACATATTGGATCCCCAAGGCAAAGTTATGCTATGTGCTCAACGAAAGAAAGGTGTATATGTTGTGGATATGCATTCTGCTGACCCCACAACTGAAACCTGTTTTCTCACAAGAACAAATGCTTATCTAAACTGGCTATGGCACAGAAGACTGTCACATCTAAACTTCAAGAACATCAACAAACTCTGTAAGAAAGAGTTGGTGACAGGTTTGCCTTCTATGACTTTTGCTAAGGATAGATTATGCACAGCTTGTGAGAAAGGCAAGCAGAGAAAAACATCTTTTAAATCCAAACATAATTTCTCTATTGATACTCCACTCTTCTTAATCCTCATGGACTTGTTTGGACCTGTTAATGTCCCAAGTCTAGGAGGAAGAAGATACACTCTAGTAATGGTTGATGAGTTCTCCAGGTACACATGGGTGATCTTTCTAAAGAGCAAAGGAGAGGCTGCTAGAGAAATTATTGGATTTGTCAAAAAGATGGAAATGCTGAACTCTGCCCAAGTAAAGCAGCTTAGAAGTGATCATGGTACTGAGTTCAGGAACAGTACTCTTGAAGACTTCTGTGAAGAGAAAGGAATCACTCAAAACTTCTCAGCTGTAAGAACTCCTCAACAAAATGGAGTTGCTGAAAGAAGAAACCGAACTCTCATTGAAGCTGCTAGAACCATGCTGTGTGCATCAAGTTTACCTTCATCATTTTGGGCTGAAGCTGTTAACACTGCCTGCTTCACCCAAAACAGATCCTTAGTGGTGAAAAGATTCAACAAGACTCCCTATGAGCTACTCAAAGGGAGGAAGCCAAATGTCAGTTATTTCCATGTGTTTGGATGTCCCTGTTTCATTCTGAATCAAAGGGACCAACTGTCAAAGTTTGAACCTAAAGCTGATGAAGGTGTGTTTGTTGGCTACTCTGCTATCTCCAAAGCCTACAGAGTATACAACAACAAAAGAAAGGTGATAGATGAATCTATCAATGTCACCTTTGAAGAGTCCAAGAATGCTTCCACCAAAGCTGTTCCTGAATTAGTCTCAGGAGATCTTAACTTTGATGATCTGATGCATTCAAACAATGAAGAGGACTCAAAAGCTTCCACTACACCCAGTGTGGAACCTGTTAATCATGATGGACATGATGATGATTATGTCAATACACCCTGTGTGAATAAATGTACAGACTTAATTACAACTGCATGCTGATTTTCCCAGTTCCTCTGTTGATATGTTCAATAGTGATCAGACATGTTCAACAAGTGAACAGGCTCAAGACAACAGTGTGTCTGAAAATTTTGAGAACTGTTCAACAGGACCTACTGAAGATGTTAACAACTCAGGAGAATCATCATTGAAAAATGATCCTAAGTGGATCAGATGTCGCCCCAATGATCAAATAATTGGTGACATCAAAAAAGGGATACAAACTCGGTGGGACAGCTTAGGGAACTTTTGTATGTTCTCTAGCTTTGTTTCACTGATGGAGCCAAAGAAGGTGGATGAAGCATTAAAAGATGCCAATTGGATCACTGCCATGCAGGAAGAGCTAAATCAGTTTGAGAGAAACAAGGTATGGAAGCTGGTCCCTGCTCCTAAAGGTAAAACTATAATTGGCACAAAATGGGTTTTCAGGAACAAGATGGATGAGCAAGGTCATGTCATTAGAAATAAGGCAAGACTGGTTGCTCAGGGCTACAGACAGGAGAAAGGAATTGACTATGATGAAACATTTGCTCCTGTGGCCAGGCTAGAAGCAATTCGTTTGTATCTAGCCTACGCTGCTCATAAGAGCATTAAGGTATTTCAAATGGATGTGAAGAGTGCATTTTTGAATGGGAAGCTGCAAGAAGAAGTATATGTCAAGCAGCCTCCAGGTTTTGAAAATGAACAGCACCCAGGATTTGTCTATAAGTTGGACAAAGCTCTCTATGGTCTCAAACAAGCCCCTAGAGCCTGGTATGACACTCTTACTGAATTCCTTATGAGCAATGGGTACTCCAGAGGTAAAGTGGATACCACACTGTTTATAAAGAAGGTGAAGTCTGACATTATGCTTGTTCAAATTTATGTGGATGACATAATATTTGGTTCTACTAATGAGCAGCTATGCAAGAATTTTTCATTACTCATGAAATCTAAGTATGAAATGAGTATGATGGGAGAACTAACTTTCTTTTTAGGATTACAGGTTAAACAAACCTCAACTGGAATTTTATAAATCAAAGAAAGTACACTTTAGATCTATTGAAAAAGTTCAAATTTGATCAAAGTTCTCCTATTAAAACCCCAATGGCAACCAATGTAAAATTGGATGCTGATGCCAGTGGCAAAGCTGTTTCAGTAACAGCTTACAGAGGCATGATTGAGAGCTTGCTATACTTAACTGCTAGTAGACCTGATATTATGTTTGCCACCTGTATGTGCTATACGGTTCCAAGCTGATCCAAAGGAATCTCATCTAGCTGCTGTTAAACGAATCTTCAGATACCTGAAGGGTACACCAGGTTTGGGACTTTGGTATCCCAAAGACTCAAGCCTTGAACTAACAGGCTATTCAGATTCTGATTTTGCAGGCTGCAGGTAGATAGGAAAAGCACAACAGGTGGACGTGCAACTCCTTGGTGGAAAGTTGATCAGTTGGAGAGTAGCAAGAAGCAGAACTCAGGTCCACTTCTACTGCTGAAGCAGTACATGCTGCTGGAAGCTGCTGTGGGCAGATTCTGTGGATGCAGCATCAGCTTGAAGACTATGGGCTTGTGTATAGGAAAACTCCTATTCTGTGTGATAACACAAGTGCCATAGCCATCTCCAACAATCCAGTATTTCATTCAAGAACAAAACATATTGAAGTCAGACATCACTTCATCAGGGATCACATTCAGAAAGGTAATGTGGAGGTAAGTTTTATTTCCACAAATAAACAGCTTGCAGACATTTTCACCAAACCTCTGGATGAAACACGGTTTAATTACCTTGTCAGCAAGCTGGGCATGTTAAATAAGAGTGACTAAGTGTTCTCTCAGGTCTATGAAGTTATATGTCTCACACTGCTCAAGTCTCTCAGAACAGCTTAGATAGAACAGGCTATGCAAGTTCTATACTTAGCCATTTTTCTGAAAAACTTGAACAGCTTGAGCATAGAACAGGTTGAACAACAACAGGTTGTAAGTCCAGCCTGCTCTGATGGTCCAATCCTCAACCTGTTCATTCCTTCACACTGTCTTACAAGCCTTTGTCTTGTAACCTGTTCAAATATTGAACACAACCTGTTCTCACAACAGAGAACAGGCTGAAGGCACAGTTTGAAGGGAGAACAGCTTGAAGAATGAATAACTTGTGTTGACTCTGCTCATCACAGGGTTGACCAACAGCTTAGACCAAAAAAAAAAAAAATTTTTTTTAATTACCTTTCTTCACGATTAAGTTACTTAATTAATGTTTTATTTAACTTAATTACTGCGGATAATGTGGATTACGTGTGTAAGTGATTAAAAAGAAATCAAGTGGTCTGACAAACGGTCTGACATGGACAACCGTTCCGTTTTCCGTTAACGACTTTTTTCAAATCAAACCGCCCAAAATCTTCTCTCTCATACACACTCACATTCAAATCCTATAAATACCTAAATACAGTTTCATCTTCGTCTTCCTCATCATTTCCAGAAATCCTCAAGAACCCTAAAAATCGACTAAGTGTCTTTTGCTTCTTCAACCTCAAAAATTTCCAAATGGCTCACAGACCTAATCCCTTTCTTCCAGTGTTCGTTGGTGATGATGTTGTCAAACACTCATCGGTCACCACACTGCTGACCATCAAACCCACTAACTACATTGCCAACCTCACAATCCCCAAAAACTATGTGGGGAAGGGCTATGACCAAATGGTGGAGTTTCTAAAAGTTCATCCGTTGAACTACGCCATGACTGCAACTCCTGGTGTCCTGTACCAGGAGATGGTGTATGAATTCTGGTACACATGCTCCTACAATCCCAACACTAAGGTCATCAAAGGAACTATTCTTAATGGAACTCAATCCATTGAGATAACATTTGATCTTCTGAGGGAGGTTCTTCATCTACCTGTTGCTGAGTCATATGATCTGCCCCAGCCTGAGAACGAGCAAATGGGAAATCTGCTACGCTTCCGTGGTGTAGCAGAACCCAAAATTGGAGCAACTGGTGATCAAATTGTCGCCTATAAACCAACATGAAAGAAGTAGCGTAGCAGCTTCATAGGCCAGCATGGACAGCAAAATAAGTCGTTCAAATTTTCAAATCCCATGGTAATTTTCAAGCTGAAAGGCATGGACTAAAAGCTGATAGGTAGGCTACAGTTGTCTTAAAAAAGTCATTCCAGAAGTCTCCACTAGTTGTGTCAAAGTCTCCACACTATTAATTCCAATAAAATGATGGTTTTAAATATTAAGCCTTCGTAGAAAATTGTAATTAAACACTCTCATTCTAGAAGCTACTTTCCTTTAGTAAACTACTAAACTATATTCTAATCTAGTTCAAAACACAGTCAACCTACCATCTCCGTCGTCTTCACTTCTCGCGCCATATGCATCAAAAATGAAAAAAATTCAGCTGAATTCAGATAAATGTCCTAATAAGTGTCCTTTCAAGGGGGATTGCATGCGAATGTTGGAACATCTGAGATGCTGCCCCATGTTAGTGTTGCCAGAGCCTGTTTGTGAGGTATGATTGATTATTCTGCATTACCTGACAGAAAATTAGTGGAAAATTAATCTGTGATTATCGTTAGGTTTTCAATGATCTCTAGATTCATTGATATTTCAACTCAGTTATATATTTCTATTATAGTTAGGTGTTTCAATCCGTGATAGATTGTATGATAAGTATATATCCACCACTTAAATTAAGTACGTAGCTAGAATTTGTTCCTCCAAAATACTGTGTATTCATCAAATTGTCGCCTATAAACCAGCATGAAAGAAGTAGCGTAGCAGCTTCATAGGCCAGCATGGACAGCAAAATAAGTCGTTCAAATTTTCAAATCCCATGGTAATTTTCAAGCTGAAAGGCATGGACTAAAAGCTGATAGGTAGGCTACAGTTGTCTTAAAAAAGTCATTCCAGAAGTCTCCACTAGTTGTGTCAAAGTCTCCACACTATTAATTCCAATAAAATGATGGTTTTACATATTAAGCCTTCAAAGAAATTTGTAATTAAACACTCTCATTCTAGAAGCTACTTTCCTTTAGTAAACTACTAAACTATATTCTAATCTAGTTCAAAACGCAGTCAACCTACCATCTCCGTCGTCTTCACTTCGCACGCCATATTCATCAAAAATGAAAAAAATTCCGCTGAATCCATATAAATGTCCTAATAAGTATCCTTTCAAGGGGGATTGCATGCGAATGTTGGAACATCTGAGATGCTAGATGTTGCCACATGTTAACGTTGCCAGAGCCTGTTTGTGAGGTATGATTGATTATTCCGCATTACCTGACAGAAAATTAGTGGAAAATTAATCTGTGATTATCGTTAGGTTTTCAATGATATCTAGATTCCCTGATATTTCAACTCGGTTCTATATTTCTATTATAGTTAGGTGTTTCAATCCGTGATAGATTGTATGATAAATATATATATATATCCACCACTTAAATTTAGTACGTACCTAGAATTTGTTCCTCCAAAATACTGTGTATTCATCAAATTGTCGTCTATAAACCAGCATGAAAGAAGTAGCGTAGCAGCTTCATAGGCCAGCATGGACACCAAAATAAGTCGTTCAAATTTTCAAATCCCATGGTAATTTTCAAGCTAAAAGGCATGGACTAAAATCTGATAGGTAGGCTATAGTTGTCTTAAAAAAGTCATTCCAGAAGTCTCCACTAGTTGTGTCAAAGTCTCCACACTATTGATTCCAATAAAATGATGGTTTTACATATTAAGCCTTCGAAGAAATTTGTAATTAAACACTCTCATTCTAGAAGCTACTTACCTTTAGTAAACTACTAAACTATATTCTAATCTAGTTCAAAACAAAGTCAACCTACCATCTCCGTCGTCTTCACTTCGCACGCTATATTCATCAAAAATGAAAAAAATTCCGCTGAATCCATATAAATGTCCTAGTAAGTATCCTTTCAAGGGGGATTGCATGCGAATGTTGGAACATCTGAGATGCTAGATGTTGCCCCATGTTAACGTTGCCGGAGCCTGTTTGTGAGGTATGATTGATTATTCTGCATTACTTGACAGAAAATTAGTGGAAAATTAATCTGTGATTATCGTTAGGTTTTCAATGATCTCTAGATTCACTGATATTTCAACTCGGTTATATATTTCGATTATTGTTAGGTGTTTCCATCTGTGATAGATTGTATGATAAATATATATCCACCACTTAAATTAAGTACGTACCTAGAATTCGTTCCTCTAAAATACTGTGTATTCATCAAATTGTCGTCTATAAACCAGCATGAAATAAGTAGCGTAGCAGCTTCATAGGCCAGCATGGACAGCAAAATAAGTCGTTCAAATTTTCAAATCCCATGGTAATTTTCAAGCTGAAAGGCATGGACTAATAGCTGATAGGTAGGCTATAGTTGTCTTAAAAAAGTCATTCCGGAAGTCCCCACTAGTTGTGTCAAAGTTTCCACAATATTAATTCCAATAAAATGATGGTTTTACATATTAAGCCTTCGTAGAAAATTGTAATTAAACACTCTCATTCTAGAAGCTACTTTCCATTAGTAGACTACTAAACTATATTCTAATCTAGTTCAAAACACAGTCAACCTACCATCTCCGTCGTCTTCACTTCTTGCGCCATATGCATCAAAAATGAAAAAAATTCAGCTGAATTCAGATAAATGTCCTAATAAGTGTCCTTTCAAGGGGGATTGCATGCGAATGTTGGAACATCTGAGATGCTGCCCCATGTTAGTGTTGCCAGAGCCTGTTTGTGAGGTATGATTGATTATTCTGCATTACCTGACAGAAAATTAGTGGAAAATTAATCTGTGATTATCGTTAGATTTTCAATGATCTCTAGATTCACTGATATTTCAACTCAGTTATATATTTCTATTATAGTTAGGTGTTTCAATCCGTGATAGATTGTATGATAAATATATATCCACCACTTAAATTAAGTACGTAGCTAGAATTTGTTCCTCCAAAATACTGTGTATTCATCAAATTGTCGCCTATAAACCAGCATGAAAGAAGTAGCGTAGCAGCTTCATAGGCCAGCATGGACAGCAAAATAAGTCGTTCAAATTTTCAAATCCCATGGTAATTTTCAAGCTGAAAGGCATGGACTAAAAGCTGATAGGTAGGCTACAGTTGTCTTAAAAAAGTCATTCCAGAAGTCTCCACTAGTTGTGTCAAAGTCTCCACACTATTAATTCCAATAAAATGATGGTTTTACATATTAAGCCTTCGTAGAAAATTGTAATTAAACACTCTCATTCTAGAAGCTACTTTCCTTTAGTAAACTACTAAACTATATTCTAATCTAGTTCAAAACACAGTCAACCTACCATCTCCGTCGTCTTCACTTCTCGCGCCATATGCATCAAAAATGAAAAAAATTCAGCTGAATTCAGATAAATGTCCTAATAAGTGTCCTTTCAAGGGGGATTGCATGCGAATGTTGGAACATCTGAGATGCTGCCCCATGTTAGTGTTGCCAGAGCCTGTTTGTGAGGTATGATTAATTATTCTGCATTACCTGACAAAAAATTAGTGGAAAATTAATCTGTGATTATCGTTAGGTTTTCAATGATCTCTAGATTCACTGATATTTCAACTCAGTTATATATTTCTATTATAGTTAGGTGTTTCAATCCATGATAGATTGTATGATAAATATATATTCACCACTTAAATTAAGTACGTAGCTAGAATTTGTTCCTCCAAAATACTGTTTATTCATCAAATTTTCGTCTATAAACCAGCATGAAAGAAGTAGCGTAGCAGCTTCATAGGCCAGCATGGACAGCAAAATAAGTCGTTCAAATTTTCAAATCCCATGGTAATTTTCAAGCTGAAAGGCATGGACTAAAAGCTGATAGGTATGCTATAGTTGTCTTAAAAAAGTCATTCCAGAAGTCTCCACTAGTTGTGTCAAAGTCTCCACAGTATTAATTCCAATAAAATGATGGTTTTACATATTAAGCCTTCAAATAAATTTGTAATTAAACACTCTCATTCTAGAAGCTACTTTCCTTTAGTAAACTATTAAACTATATTCTAATCTAGTTCAAAACGCAGTCAACCTACCATCTCCGTCGTCTTCACTTCGCACGCCATATTCATCAAAAATGAAAAAAATTCCGCTGAATCCATATAAATGTCCTAATAAGTATCCTTTCAAGGGGGATTGCATGCGAATGTTGGAACATCTGAGATGCTAGATGTTGCCACATGTTAACGTCGCCAGAGCCTGTTTGTGAGGTATATTGATTATTCTGCATTACTTGACAGAAAATTAGTGGAAAATTAATCTGTGATTATCGTTAGGTTTTCAATGATCTCTAGATTCACTGATATTTCAACTCGGGTATATATTTCGATTATTGTTAGTTGTTTCCATCTGTGATAGATTGTATGATAAATATATATCCACCACTTAAATTAAGTATGTACCTAGAATTCTTTCCTCTAAAATAGTGTGTATTCATCAAATTGTCGTCTATAAACCAGCATGAAATAAGTAGCGTAGCAGCTTCATAGGCCAGCATGGACAGCAAAATAAGTCGTTCAAATTTTCAAATCCCATGGTAATTTTCAAGCTGAAAGGCATGGACTAATAGCTGATAGGTAGGCTATAGTTGTCTTAAAAAAGTCATTCCGGAAGTCTCCACTAGTTGTGTCAAAGTCTCCACACTATTAATTCCAATAAAATGATGGTTTTACATATTAAGCCTTCGTAGAAAATTGTAATTAAACACTCTCATTCTAGAAGCTACTTTCCTTTAGTAAACTACTAAACTATATTCTAATCTAGTTCAAAACACAGTCAACCTACCATCTCCGTCGTCTTCACTTCTCGCGCCATATGCATCAAAAATGAAAAAAATTCAGCTGAATTCAGATAAATGTCCTAATAAGTGTCCTTTCAAGGGGGATTGCATGCGAATGTTGGAACATCTGAGATGCTGCCCCATGTTAGGGTTGCCAGAGCCTGTTTGTGAGGTATGATTGATTATTCTGCATTACCTGACAGAAAATTAGTGGAAAATTAATCTGTGATTATCGTTAGGTTTTCAATGATCTCTAGATTCACTGATATTTCAACTCGGTTATATATTTCTATTATAGTTAGGTGTTTCAATCCGTGATAGATTGTATGATAAATATATATCCACCACTTAAATTAAGTACGTACCTACAATTTGTTCCTCCAAAATACTGTGTATTCATCAAATTGTCGTCTATAAACCAGCATGAAAGAAGTAGCGTAGCAGCTTCATAGGCGAGCATGGACAACAAAATAAGTCGTTCAAATTTTCAAATCCCATGGTAATTTTCAAGCTGAAAGGCATGGACTAAAAGCTGATAGGTAGGCTATAGTTGTCATAAAAAAATCATTCCAGAAGTCTCCACTACTTGTGTCAAAGTCTCCACACTATTAATTCCAATAAAATGATGGTTTTACATATTAAGCCTTGGAAGAAATTTATAATTAAAGACTCTCATTCTAGAAGCTACTTTCCTTTAGTAAACTACTAAACTATATTCTAATCTAGTTCAAAACACAGTCAACCTACCATCTCCATCGTCTTCACTTCGCCCGCCATATTCATCAAAAATGAAAAAAATTCAGCTGAATTCATATATAATAAGTGTCCTTTCAAGGGGGATTGCATGCGAATGTTGGAACATCTGAGATGCTAGATGTTGCCCCATGTTAACGTTGCCAGAGCCTGTTTGTGAGGTATGATTGATTATTCTGCATTACTTGACTGAAAATTAGTGGAAAATTAATATGTGATTATCGTTAGGTTTTCAATGATCTCTAGATTCACTGATATTTCAACTCGGTTATATATTTCGATTATTGTTAGGTGTTTCCATCTGTGATAGATTGTATGATAAATATATATCCACCACTTAAATTAAGCACGTACCTAGAATTCGTTCCTCCAAAATACTGTGTATTAATCAAATTGTCGTCTATAAACCAGCATGAAAGAAGTAGCGTAGCAGCTTCATAGGCCAGCATGGACAGCAAAATAAGTCGTTCAAATTTTCAAATCGCATGGTAATTATCAAGCTGAAAGGCATGGACTAATAGCTGATAGGTAGGCTATAGTTGTCTTAAAAAAGTCGTTCCGGAAGTCTCCACTAGTTGTGTCAAAGTCTCCACACTATTAATTT
This sequence comes from Centrapalus pauciflorus, assembly GCA_020465985.1. NCBI lineage: Eukaryota > Viridiplantae > Streptophyta > Magnoliopsida > Asterales > Asteraceae > Centrapalus > Centrapalus pauciflorus. The sequence continues at coordinate 63,124 of JAANYP010000380.1, forward strand.
TAATAAAATGATGGTTTTACATATTAAGCCTTCGAAGAAATTTGTAATTAAACACTCTCATTCTAGAAGCTACTTTCCTTTAGTAAACTACTAAACTATATTCTAATCTAGTTCAAAACACAGTCAACCTACCATCTCCGTCGTCTTCACTTCGCACGCCATATTTATCAAAAATGAAAAAAATTCAGTTGAATTCAGATAAATGTCCTAATAAGTGTCCTTTCAAGGGAGATTGCATGCGAATGTTGGAACATCAGAGATGCTGACCATGTTAACGTTGCCACAGCCTGTTTGTGAGGTATGATTGATTATTCTACATTACTTGACAGAAAATTAGTGGAAAATTAATCTGTGATTATCGTTAGGTTTTCAATAATCTCTAGATTCACTGATATTTCAACTCGGTTATATATTTCGATTATTGTTAGGTGTTTCAATCTGTGATAGATTGTATGATAAATATATATCCACCACTTAAATTAAGTACGTACCTAGAATTCGTTCCTCCAAAATACTGTGTATTCATCAAATTGTCATCTATAAACCAGCATGAAAGAAGTAGCGTAGCAGATTCATAGGCCAACATGGACAGCAAAATAAGTCGTTCAAATTTTCAAATCCCATGATAATTTCCAAGCTGAAAGGCATGGACTAATAGCTGATAGGTAGGCTATAGTTGTCATAAAAAAGTCATTCCAGAAGTCTCCACTAGTTGTGTCAAAGTCTCCACACTATTAATTCCAATAAAATGATGGTTTTACATATTAAGCCTTCGAAGTAATTTGTAATTAAACACTCTCATTCTAGAAGCTACTTTCCTTTAGTAAACTACTAAACTATATTCTAATCTAGTTCAAAACACAGTCAACCTACCATCTCCGTCGTCTTCACTTCGCGCGCCATATTCATCAAAAATGAAAAAAATTCAGCTGAATTCAAATAAATGTCCTAATAAGTGTCCTTTCAAGAGGGATTGCATGCGAACGTTGGAACATCTGAGATGCTGCCCCATGTTAGCGTTGCCAGAGCCTGTTTGTGAGGTATAATTCTGCTTTACCTGACAGAAAATTAGTGGAAAATTAATCTGTGATTATCGTTAGGTTTTCAATGATCTCTAGATTCGCTGATATTTCAACTCGGTTATATATTTCTATTATAGTTAGGTGTTTCAATCAGTAATAGATTGTATGATAAATATATATCCACCACTTAAATTAAGTACGTACCTAGAATTTGTTCCTCCAAAATACTGTGTATTCATCAAATTGTCGTCTATAAACCAGCATGAAAGAAGTAGTGTAGCAGCTTCATAGGCCAGCATGGACAACAAAATAAGTCGTTCAAATTTTCAAATCCCATGGTAATTTTCAAGCTGAAAGGCATGGACTAAAAGCTGATAGGTAGGCTATAGTGGTCTTAAAAAAGTCATTCCAGAAGTCTCCACTAGTTGTGTCAAAGTCTCCACACTATTAATTCCAATAAAATGATAGTTTTAATATTAAGCATTCGAAGAAATTTGTAATTAAACACTCTCATTCTAGAAGCTACTTTCCTTTAGTAAACTACTAAACTATATTCTAATCTAGTTCAAAACACAGTCAACCTACCATCTCCGTCGTCTTCACTTCGCACGCCATATTCATCAACAATGAAAAAAATTCAGTTGAATTCAGATAAATGTCCAAATAAGTGTCCTTTCAAGGGTGATTGCATGCGAATGTTGGAACATCTGAGATGCTGCCCATGTTAACGTTGCCAGAGCCTGTTTGTGAGGTATGATTGATTATTCTGCATTACGTGACAGAAAATTAGTGGAAAATTAATCTGTGATTATCATTAGGTTTTCAATGATCTCTAGATTAACTGATATTTCAACTCGGTTATATATTTTGATTATTGTTAGGTGTTTCAATCTGCGATAGATTGTATGATAAATATATATCCACCACTTAAATTAAGTACGTACCTAGAATTCGTTCCTCCAAAATACTGTGTATTCATCAAATTGTCGTCTATAAACCAGCATGAAAGAAGTAGCGTAGCAGCTTCATAGGCCAGTATGGACAGCAAAATAAGTCGTTCAAAATTTCAAATCCCATGGTAATTTTCAAGCTGAAAGGCATGGACTAATAGCTGATAGGTAGGCTACAGTTGTCATAAAAAAGTCATTCCAGAAGTCTCCACTAGTGGTGTCAAAGTCTCCACACTATTAATTCCAATAAAATGATAGTTTTACATATTAAGCCTTCGAAGAAATTTGTAATTAAACACTCTCATTCTGGAAGCTACTTTCCTTTAGTAAACTACTAAACTATATTCTAATCTAGTACAAAACACAGTCAACCTACCATCTCCGTCGTCTTCACTTCGCACGCCATATTCATCAAAAATGAAAAAAAAATTCAGTTGAATTCAGATAAATGTCCTAATAAGTGTCCTTTCAAGGGAGATTGCATGCGAATGTTGGAACATCTGAGATGCTGCCCATGTTAACGTTGCCAGAGCCTGTTTGTGAGGTATGATTGATTATTTTAGTGGAAAATTAATCTGTGATTATCGTTAGGTTTTCAATGATCTCTAGATTCACAGATATTTCAACTCGGTTATATATTTTGATTATTGTTAGGTGTTTCAATCTGCGATAGATTGTATGATAAATATATATCCACCACTTAAATTAAGTATGTACCTAGAATTCGTTCCTCCAAAATACTCTGTATTCATCAAATTGTCGTCAATAAACCAGCATGAAAGAAGTAGCGTAGCAGCTTCATAGGCCAGCATGGACAGCAAAATAAGTCGTTCAAAATTTCAAATCCCATGGTAATTTTCAAGTTGAAAGGCATGGACTAATAGCTGATAGGTAGGCTATAGTTGTCATAAAAAAGTCATTCCAGAAGTCTCCACTAGTGGTGTCAAAGTCTCCACACTATTAATTCCAATAAAATGATGGTTTTACCTATTAAGCCTTCGAAGAAATTTGTAATTAAACACTCTCATTCTGGAAGCTACTTTCATTTAGTAAACTACTAAACTATATTCTAATCTAGTACAAAACACAGTCAACCTACCATCTCCGTGGTCTTCACTTCGCGCGCCATGTTCATCAAAAATGAAAAAAATTCAGCTGAATTCAGATAAATGTCCTAATATGTGTCCTTTCAAGGGGGATTGCATGCGAATGTTGGAACATCTGAGATGCTGCCCCATGTTAGTGTTGCCAGAGCCTGTTTGTGAGGTATGATTGATTATTCTGCATTACCTGACAGAAAATTAGTGGAAAATTAATCTGTGATTCGTTAGGTTTTCAATAATCTCTAGATTCACTGATATTTCAACTCGGTTATATATTTCTATTATAGTTAGGTGTTTCAATCCGTGATAGATTGTATGATAAATATATATCTACCACTTAAATTAAGTACGTACCTAGAATTCGTTCCTCCAAAATACCGTGTATTCATCAAATTGTCGTCTATAAACCAGCATGAAAGAAGTAGCGTAGCAGTTTCATAGGCCAGCATGGACAGCAAAATAAGTCGTTCAAAATTTCAAATCCCATGGTAATTTTCAAGCTGAAAGGCATGGACTAATAGCTGATAGGTAGGCTATAGTTGTCATAAAAAAGTCATTCCAGAAGTCTCCACTAGTGGTGTCAAAGTCTCCACACTATTAATTCCAATAAAATGATGGTTTTACATATTAAGCCTTCGAAGAAATTTGTAATTAAACACTCTCATTCTAGAAGCTACTTTCCTTTAGTAAACTACTAAACTATATTCTAATCTAGTTCAAAACACAGTCAACCTACCATCTCCGTCGTCTTCACTTCTCGCGCCATATTCATCAAAAATGAAAAAAAGTCAGCTGAATTCAGATAAATGTCCTAATAAGTGTCCTTTCAAGGGGGATTGCATGCGAATGTTGGAACATCTGAGATGCTGCCGCATGTTAGTGTTGCCAGAGCCTGTTTGTGAGGTATGATTGATTATTCTGCATTACCTGACAGAAAATTAGTGGAAAATTAATCTGTGATTATCGTTAGGTTTTCAATAATCTCTAGATTCACTGATATTTCAACTCGGTTATATATTTCTATTATAGTTAGGTGTTTCAATCCGTGATAGATTGTATGATAAATATATATCTACCACTTAAATTAAGTACGTACCTAGAATTCGTTCCTCCAAAATACCGTGTATTCATCAAATTGTCGTCTATAAACCAGCATGAAAGAAGTAGCGTAGCAGTTTCATAGGCCAGCATGGACAGCAAAATAAGTCGTTCAAAATTTCAAATCCCATGGTAATTTTCAAGCTGAAAGGCATGGACTAATAGCTGATAGGTAGGCTATAGTTGTCATAAAAAAGTCATTCCAGAAGTCTCCACTAGTGGTGTCAAAGTCTCCACACTATTAATTCCAATAAAATGATGGTTTTACATATTAAGCCTTCGAAGAAATTTGTAATTAAACACTCTCATTCTAGAAGCTACTTTCCTTTAGTAAACTACTAAACTATATTCTAATCTAGTTCAAAACACAGTCAACCTACCATCTCCGTCGTCTTCACTTCTCGCGCCATATTCATCAAAAATGAAAAAAATTCAGCTGAATTCAGATAAATGTCCTAATAAGTGTCCTTTCAAGGGGGATTGCATGCGAATGTTGGAACATCTGAGATGCTGCCCCATGTTAGCGTTGCCAGAGCCTGTTTGTGAGGTATGATTGATTATTCTGCATTACCTGACAGAAAATTAGTGGAAAGTTAATCTGTGATTATCGTTAAGTTTTCAATAATCTCTAGATTCACTGATATTTCAACTCGGTTATATATTTCTATTATAGTTAGGTGTTTCAATCCGTGATAGATTGTATGATAAATATATATCCACCACTTAAATTAACTACGTACCTAGAATTCGTTCCTCCAAAATACCGTGTATTCATCAAATTGTCGTCTATAAACCAACATGAAAGAAGTAGCGTAGCAGCTTCATAGGCCAGCATGGACAGCAAAATAAGTCGTTCAAAATTTCAAATCCCATGGTAATTTTCAAGCTGAAAGGCATGGACTAATAGCTGATAGGTAGGCTATAGTTGTCATAAAAAAGTCATTCCAGAAGTCTCCACTAGTGGTGTCAAAGTCTCCACACTATTAATTCCAATAAAATGATGGTTTTACATATTAAGCCTTCGAAGAAATTTGTAATTAAACACTCTCATTCTAGAAGCTACTTTCCTTTAGTAAACTACTAAACTATATTCTAATCTAGTACAAAACACAGTCAACCTACCATCTCCGTGGTCTTCACTTCGCGCGCCATATTCATCAAAAATGAAAAAAATTCAGCTGAATTCAGATAAATGTCCTAATAAGTGTCCTTTCAAGGGGGATTGCATGCGAATGTTGGAACATCTGAGATGCTGCCCCATGTTAGCGTTGCCAGAGCCTGTTTGTGAGGTATGATTGATTATTCTGCATTACCTGACAGAAAATTAGTGGAAAATTAATCTGTGATTATCGTTAGGTTTTCAATATCTCTAGATTCACTGATATTTCAACTCGGTTATATATTTCGATTATAGTTAGGTGTTTCAATCCGTGATAGATTGTATGATAAATATATATCCACCACTTAAATTAAGTACGTACCTAGAATTCGTTCCTCCAAAATACTGTGTATTCATCAAATTGTCGTCTATAAACCAGCATGAAAGAAGTAGCGTAGCAGCTTCATAGGCCAGCATGGACAGCAAAATAAGTCGTTCAAATTTTCAAATCCCATGGTAATTTCAAGCTGAAAGGCATGGACTAATAAGCTGATAGGTAGGCTATAGTTGTCATAAAAAAGTCATTCCAGAAGTCTCCACTATTGTGTCAAAGTCTCCACACTATTAATTCCAATAAAATGATGGTTTTACATATTAAGCCTTCGAAGAAATTAGTAATTAAACACTCTCATTCTAGAAGCTTCTTTCCTTTAGTAAACTACTAAACTATATTCTAATCTAGTTCAAAACACAGTCAACCTACCATCTCCGTCGTCTTCACTTCGCCCGCCATATTCATCAAAAATGAAAAAGATTCAACGGAATTCATATATAATAAGGGTCCTTTCAAGGGGGATTGCATGCGAATGTTGGAACATCTGAGATGCTAGATGTTGCCCCATGTTAACGTTGCCAGAGCCTGTTTGTGAGGTATGATTGATTATACTGCATTACCTGACAAAAAATTAGTGGAAAATTAATCTGTGATCATCGTTAGGTTTTCAATGATCTCTAGATTCACTGATATTTCAACTCGGTTATATATTTCGATTATAGTTAGGTGTTTCAATCTGTGATATATTGTATGATAAATATATATCCACCACTTAAATTAAGTACGTACCTAGAATTCGTTCCTCCAAAATATTGTGTATTCATCAAATTGTCGTCTATAAACCAGCATGAAAGAAGTAGCGTAGCAGCTTCATAGGCCAGCATGGACATCAAAATAAGTCTTCAAAATTTCAAATCCAATGGTAATTTTCAAGCTAAAAGGCATGGACTAATAGCTGATAGGTAGGCTATAGTTGTCTTAAAAAAGTCATTCCAGAAGTCTCCACTAGTTGTGTCAAAGTCTCCACACTATTAATTCCAATAAAATGATGGTTTTACATATTAAGCCTTCGAAAGAATTTGTAATTGAACACTCTCATTCTAGAAGCTACTTTCCTTTCGTAAACTACAAAACTATATTCTAATCTAGTTCAAAACACAGTCAACCTACCATCTCCGTCGTCTTCACTTCTCGCGCCATATTCATCAAAAATGAAAAAAATTCAGCTGAATTCAGATAAATGTCCTAATAAGTGTCCTTTCAAGGGGGATTGCATGCGAATGTTGGAACATCTGAGATGCTGCCCCATGTTAGTGTTGCCAGAGCCTGTTTGTGAGGTATGATCGATTATTCTGCATTACCTGACAGAAAATTAGTGGAAAATTAATCTGTGATTATCGTTAAGTTTTCAATGATCTCTAGATTCACTGATATTTCAACTCGGTTATATATTTCTATTATAGTTAGGTGTTTCAATCCGTGATAGATTGTATGATAAATATATATCCACCACTTAAATTAAGTACGTACCTAGAATTTGTTCCTCCAAAATACTGTGTATTTATCAAATTGTCGTCTATAAACCATCATGAAAGATGTAGCGTAGCAGCTTCATAGGCCAGCATGGACAACAAAATAAGTCGTTCAAATTTTCAAATCCCATGGTAACTTTCAAGCTGAAAGGCATGGACTAAAAGCTGATAGGTAGGCTATGGTTGTCATAAAAAAATCATTCCAGAAGTCTCCACTACTTGTGTCAAAGTCTCCACACTATTAATTCCAATAAAATGATGGTTTTACATATTAAGCCTTCGAAGAAATTTGTAATTAAACACTCTCATTCTAGAAGCTACTTTCCTTTAGTAAACTACAAAACTATATTCTAATCAAGTTCAAAACACAGTCAACCTACCATCTCCGTCGTCTTCACTTCTCGCGCCATATTCATCAAAAATGAAAAAAATTCAGCTGAATTCAGATAAATGTCCTAATAAGTGTCCTTTCAAGGGGGATTGCGTGCGAATGTTAGAACATCTGAGATGCTGCCCCATGTTAGCGTTGCCAGAGCCTGTTTGTGAGGTATGATTGATTATTCTGCATTACCTGACAGAAAATTAGTGGAAAGCTAATCTGTGATTATCGTTAGGTTTTCAATGATCTCTAGATTCACTGATATTTCAACTCGGTTATATATTTCTATTATAGTTAGGTGTTTCAATCCGTGATAGATTGTATGATAAATATATATCCACCACTTAAATTAAGTACGTACCTAGAATTTGTTCCTCCAAAATACTGTGTATTCATCAAATTGTCGTCTATAAACCAGCAAGAAAGAAGTAGCGTAGCAGCTTCATAGGCCAGCATGGATAGCAAAATAAGTCGTTCAAATTTTCAAATCCCATGGTAACTTTCAAGCTGAAAGGCATCGACTAAAAGCTGATAGGTAGGCTATTGTTGTCATAAAAAAATAATTCTAGAAGTCTCCACTACTTGTGTCAAAGTCTCCACACTATTAATTCAATTAAAATGATGGTTTTACATATTAAGCCTTCGAAGAAATTAGTAATTAAACACTCTTATTCTAGAAGCTACTTTCCTTTAGTAAACTACTAAACTATATTCTAATCTAGTTCAAAACACAGTCAACCAACCATCTCCGTCGACTTCACTTCGCCCGCCATATTCATCAAAAATGAAAAAAATTCAGCTGAATTCATATATAATAAGTGTCCTTTCAAGGGGGATTGCATGCGAATGTTGGAAAATCTGAAATGTTAGATGTTGCCCCATGTTAACGTTGCCAGAGCCTGTTTGTGAGGTATGATTGATTATTCTGCATTACTTGACAGAAAATTAGTGGAAAATTAATCTTTGATTATCGTTAGGTTTTCAATGATCTCTAGATTCACTGATATTTCAACTCGGTTATATATTTCGATTATTGTTAGGTGTTTCAATCTGTGATAGATTGTATGATAAATATATATAATTACCACTTAAATTAAGTACTTACCTAGAATTCGTTCCTCCAAAATACTGTGTATTCATCAAATTGTCGTCTATAAACCAGCATGAAAGAAGTAGCGTAGCAGCTTCATAGTCCAGCATGGACAGCAAAATAAGTCGTTCAAATTTTCAAATCCCATGGTAATTTTCAAGCTGAAAGGCATGGACTAATAGCTGATAGGTAGGCTATAGTTGTCTTAAAAAAGTCATTCCAGAAGTCTCCACTAGTTGTGTCAAAGTCTCCACACTATTAATTCCAATAAAATGATGGTTTAACATATTAAGCCTTCGAAGAAATTTGTAATTGATCACTCTCATTCTAGAAGCAACTTTCCTTTAGTAAACTACTAAACTATATTCTAATCTAGTTCAAAACACAGTCAACCTACCATCTCCGTCGTCTTCACTTCACCCGCCATATTCATCAAAAATGAAAAAAATTCAGCTGAATTCATATATAATAAGTGTCCTTTCAAGGGGGATTGCATGCGAATGTTGGAACATCTGATATGCTAGATGTTGCCCCATGTTAACGTTTCCAGAGCCTGTTTGTGAGGTATGATTGATTATTCTGCATTACTTGACAGAAAATTAGTGGAAAAGTAATCTTTGATTATCGTTAGGTTTTCAATGATCTCTAGATTCACTGATATTTCAACTCGGTTATACGTTTCGATTATTGTTAGGTGTTTCAATCTGTGATAGATTGTATGATAAATATATATCCACCACTTAAATTAAGTACTTACCTAGAATTCGTTCCTCCAAAATACTGTGTATTCATCAAATTGTCGTCTATAAACCAGCATGAAAGAAGTAGCGTAGCAGCTTCATAGGCCAGCATGGACAGCAAAATAAGTCGTTCAAATTTTCAAATCCCATGGTAATTTTCAAGCTGAAAGGCATGGACTAAAAGCTGATAGGTAGGCTATAGTTGTCTTAAAAAAGTCATTCCAGAAGTCTCCACTAGTTGTGTCAAAGTCTCCACACTATTAATTCCAATAAAATGATGGTTTTACATATTAAGCCTTCGAAGAAATTTGTAATTAAACACTCTCATTCTAGAAGCTACTTTCCTTTAGTAAACTACTAAATTATAATCTAATCTAGTTCAAAACACAGTCAACCTACCATCTCCGTTGTTTTCACTTCGCACGCCATATTCATCAAAAATGAAAAAAAATTCAGCTGAATTCAGATAAATACGTCCTAATAAGTGTCCTTTCAAGGGGGATTGCATGCGAATGTTGGAACATCTGAGATGCTAGATGTTGCCCCATGTTAACGTTGCCAGAGCCCGTTTGTGAGGTATGATTTATTATTCTGCATTACTTTACAAAAAAATAGTGGAAAATTAATCTGTGATTATCGTTAGGTTTTCAATGATCTCTAGATTCATTGATATTTCAACTCGGGTATATATTTCGATTATTGTTAGGTGTTTCAATCTGTGATAGATTGTATGATAAATATATATCCACCACTTAAATTAAGTACTTACCTAGAATTCGTTCCTCCAAAATACTGTGTATTCATCAAATTGTCGTCTATAAACCAGCATGAAAGAAGTAGCGTAACAGCTTCATAGGCCAGCATGGACAGCAAAATAATTCGTTCAAATTTTCAAATCCCATGGTAATTTTCAAGCTGAAAGGCATGGACTAATAGCTGATAGGTAGGCTATAGTTGTCATATAAAAGTCATTCCAGAAGTCTCGACTAGTTATGTCAAAGTCTCCACACTATTAATTCCAATAAAATGATGGTTTTACATATTAAGCCTTCGAAGAAATTTGTAATTGATCACTCTCATTCTAGAAGCAACTTTCCTTTAGTAAACTACTAAACTATATTCTAATCTAGTTCAAAACACAGTCAACCTACCATCTTCGTCGTCTTCACTTCGCACGCCATATTCATCAAAAATGAAAAAAAATTCAGCTGAATTCAGATAAATACGTCCTAGTAAGTGTCCTTTCAAGGGGGATTGCATGCGAATGTTGGAACATCTGAGATGCTAGATGTTGCCCCATGTTAACGTTGCCAGAGCCTGTTTGTGAGGTATGATTGATTATTCTGCATTACTTTACAGAAAAATAGTGGAAAATTAATCTGTGATTATCGTTAGGTTTTCAATGATCTCTAGTTTCACTGATATTTCAACTCGGTTATATATTTCGATTATTGTTAGGTGTTTCAATCTGTGATAGATTGTATGATAAATATATATCCACCACTTAAATTAAGTACGTACCTAGAATTCGTTCCTCCAAAATACTGTGTATTCATCAAATTGTCGTCTATAAACCAGCATGAAAGAAGTAGCGTAGCAGCTTCATAGGCCAGCATGGACAGCAAAATAAGTCGTTCAAGTTTTCAAATCCCATGGTAATTTTCAAGCTGAAAGGCATGGACTAATAGTTGATAGGTAGGCTATAGTTGTCTTAAAAAAGTCATTCCAGAAGTCTCCACTAGTTGTGTCAAAGTCTCCACACTATTAATTCCAATAAAATGATGGTTTTAGATATTAAGCCTTCGAAGAAATTTGTAATTAAACACTCTCATTCTAGAAGCTACTTTCCTTTAGTAAACTACTAAACTATATTCTAATCTAGTTCAAAACACAGTCAACCTACCATCTCCGTCGTCTTCACTTCGCGCGCCATATTCATCAAAAATGAAAAAAATTCAGCTGAATTCAGATAAATGTCCTAATAAGTGTCCTTTTAAGGGGGATTGCATGCGAATGTTGGAACATCTGAGATGCTGTCCCGTGTTAACGTTGCCAGTGCCTGTTTGTGAGGTATGATTGATTATTCTGCATTACCTGACAGAAAATTAGTTGAAAATTAATCTGTGATTACCGTTAGGTTTTCAATGATCTCTAGATTCACTTATATTTCAACTCGGTTATATATTTCTATTATAGTTAGGTGTTTCAATCCGTGATAGATTGTATGATAAATATATATGCACCACCTAAATTAAGTACGTACCTTGACTTTGTTCCTCCAAAATACTGTTTATTCATCAAATTGTCGTCTATAAACCAGCATGAAAGAAGTAGCGTAGAAGCTTCATAGGCCAGCATGGACAGCAAAATAAGTCGTTCAAATTTTCAAATCCCATGGTAATTTTCAAGCTGAAAGGCATGGACTAAAAGCTGATAGGTAAGCAATAGTTGTCTTAAAAAAGTCATTCCAGAAGTCTCCACTAGTTGTGTCAAAGTCACCACACTATTAATTCCAATAATATGATGGTTTTACATATTAAGCCTGCGAAGAAATTTGTAATTAAACACTCTTATTCTAGAAGCTACTTTCCTTTAGTAAACTACTAAACTATAATCTAATCTAGTTCAAAACACAGTCAACCTACCATCTCCGTTGTCTTCACTTCGCACGCCATATTCATCAAAAATGAAAAAAATTCAGCTGAATTCAGATAAATATGTCCTAATAAGTGTCCTTTCAATGGGGATTGCATGCGAATGTTGGAACATCTGAGATGTTAGATGTTGCCCTATGTTAGCGTTGCCAGAGCCTGTTTGTGAGGTATGATTGATTATTCTGCATTACTTTACAAAAAAATAGTGGAAAATTAATCTGTGAGTATCGTTAGGTTTTCAATGATCTCTAGATTCATTGATATTTCAACTCGGTTATATATTTCGATTATTGTTAGGTGTTTCAATCTGTGATAGATTGTATGATAAATATATATCCACCACTTAAATTAAGTACGTACCTAGAATTCGTTCCTCCAAAATACTGTGTATTCATCAAATTGTCGTCTATAAACCAGCATGAAAGAAGTAGCGTAGCAGCTTCATAGGCCAGCATGGACAGCAAAATAAGTCGTTCAAATTTTCAAATCCCATGGTAATTTTCAAGCTGAAAGGCATGGACTAAAAGCTGATAGGTAGGTTATAGTTGTCTTAAAAAAGTCATTCCAGAAGTCTCCACTAGTTGTGTCAAAGTCACCACACTATTAATTCCAATAATATGATGGTTTTACATATTAAGCCTGCGAAGAAATTTGTAATTAAACACTCTTATTCTAGAAGCTACTTTCCTTTAGTAAACTACTAAACTATAATCTAATCTAGTTCAAAACACAGTCAACCTACCATCTCCGTTGTCTTCACTTCGCACGCCATATTCATCAAAAATGAAAAAAATTCAGCTGAATTCAGATAAATATGTCCTAATAAGTGTCCTTTCAATGGGGATTGCATGCGAATGTTGGAACATCTGAGATGCTAGATGTTGCCCCATGTTAGCGTTGCCAGAGCCTGTTTGTGAGGTATGATTGATTATTCTGCATTACTTTCCAAAAAAATAGTGGAAAATTAATCTGTGATTATCGTTAGGTTTTCAATGATCTCTAGATTCATTGATATTTCAACTCGGTTATATATTTCGATTATTGTTAGGTGTTTCAATCTGTGATAGATTGTATGATAAATATATATCCACCACTTAAATTAAGTACGTACCTAGAATTCGTTCCTCCAAAATACTGTGTATTCATCAAATTGTCGTCTATAAACCAGCATGAAAGAAGTAGCGTAGCAGCTTCATAGGCCAGCATGGACAGCAAAATAAGTCGTTCAAGTTTTCAAATCCCATGGTAATTTTCAAGCTGAAAGGCATGGACTAATAGTTGATAGGTAGGCTATAGTTGTCTTAAAAAAGTCATTCCAGAAGTCTCCACTAGTTGTGTCAAAGTCTCCACACTATTAATTCCAATAAAATGATGGTTTTACATATTAAGCCTTCGAAGAAATTTGTAATTAAACACTCTCATTCTAGAAGCTACTTTCCTTTAGTAAACTACTAAACTATATTCTAATCTAGTTCAAAACACAGTCAACCTACCATCTCCGTCGTCTTCACTTCGCGCGCCATATTCATCAAAAATGAAAAAAATTCAGCTGAATTCAGATAAATGTCCTAATAAGTGTCCTTTCAAGGGGGATTGCATGCGAATGTTGGAACATCTAAAATGCAGCCCCATGTTAACGTTGCCAGTGCCTGTTTGTGAGGTATGATTGATTATTCTGCATTACCTGACAGAAAATTAGTGGAAAATTAATCTGTGATTATCGTTAGGTTTTCAATGATCTCTTGATTCACTGATATTTCAATTCGGTTATATATTTCTATTATAGTTAGGTGTTTCAATCCGTGATAGATTGTATGATAAATATATATCCACCACCTAAATTAAGTACGTACCTTGACTTTGTTCCTCCAAAATACCGTTTATTCATCAAATTGTCGTCTATAAACCAGCATGAAAGAAGTAGCGTAGCAGCTTCATAGGCCAGCATGGACAGCAAAATAAGTCGTTCAAATTTTCAAATCCCATGGTAATTTTTAAGTGAAAGGCATGGACTAAAAGCTGATAGGTAGGCTATAGTTGTCTTAAAAAAGTCATTCCAGAAGTCTCCACTAGTTGTGTCAAAGTCACCACACTATTAATTCCAATAAAATGATGGTTTTACATATTAAGCCTTCGAAGAAATTTGTAATTAAACACTCTCATTCTAGAAGCTACTTTCCTTTAGTAAACTACTAAACTATAATCTAATCTAGTTCAAAACACAGTCAACCTACCATCTCCGTTGTCTTCACTTCGCACGCCATATTCATCAAAAATGAAAAAAATTCAGCTGAATTCAGATAAATATGACCTAATAAGTGTGCTTTCAAGGGGGATTGCATGCGAATGTTGGAACATCTGAGATGCTAGATGTTGCCACATGTTAACGTTGCCAGAGCCTGTTTGTGAGGTATGATTGATTATTCTGCATTACTTTACAAAAAAATAGTGGAAAATTAATCTGTGATTATCGTTAGGTTTTCAATGATCTCTAGATTCATTGATATTTCAACTCGGTTATATATTTCGATTATTGTTAGGTGTTTCAATCTGTGATAGATTGTATGATAAATATATATCCACCACTTAAACAAAGTACGTACCTAGAATTCGTTCCTCCAAAATACTGTGTATTCATCAAATTGTCGTCTATAAACCAGCATGAAAGAAGTAGCGTAGCAGCTTCATAGGCCAGCATGGACAGCAAAATAAGTCGTTCAAGTTTTCAAATCCCATGGTAATTTTCAAGCTGAAAGACATGGACTAATAGCTGATAGGTAGGCTATAGTTGTCTTAAAAAAGTCATTCCAGAAGTCTCCACTAGTTGTGTCAAAGTCTCCACACTATTAATTCCAATAAAATGATGGTTTTACATATTAAGCCTTCGAAGAAATTTGTAATTAAACACTCTCATTCTAGAAGCTACTTTCCTTTTGTAAACTACTAAACTATATTCTAATCTAGTTCAAAACACAGTCAACCTACCATCTCCGTCGTCTTCACTTCGCGTGCCATATCCATCAAAAATGAAAAAAATTCAGCTGAATTCAGATAAATGTCCTAATAAGTGTCCTTTCAAGGGGGATTGCATGCGAATGTTGGAACATCTGAGATGCTGCCCCATGTTAACGTTGCCAGTGCCTGTTTGTGAGGTATGATTGATTATTCTGCATTACCTGACAGAAAATTAGTGGAAAATTAATCTGTGATTATCGTTAGGTTTTCAATGATCTCTTGATTCACTGATATTTCAACTCGGTTATGTATTTCTATTATAGTTAGGTGTTTAAATCCGTGATAGATTGTATGATAAATATATATCCACCACTTAAATTAAGTACGTACCTAGAATTTGTTCCTCCAAAATACTGTGTATTCATCAAATTGTCGTCTATAAACCAGCATGAAAGAAGTAGCGTAGCAGCTTCATAGGCTAGCATGGACAGCAAAATAAGTCGTTCAAATTTTCAAATCCCATGGTAATTTTTAAGCTGAAAGGCATGGACTAAAAGCCGATAGGTAGGCTATAGTTGTCTTAAAAAAGTCATTCCGGAAGTCTCCACTAGTTGTGTCAAAGTCTCCACACTATTAATTCCAATAAAATGATGGTTTTAGATATTAAGCCTTCGAAGAAATTTGTAATTAAACACTCTCATTCTAGAAGCTACTTTCCTTTAGTAAACTACTAAACTATATTCTAATCTAGTTCAAAACACAGTCAACCTACCATCTCCGTCGTCTTCACTTCTCGCGCCATATTCATCAAAAATGAAAAAAATTCAGCTGAATTCAGATAAACGTCCTAATAAGTGTCCTTTAAAGGGGGATTGCATGCGAATGTTGGAACATCTGATATGCTGCCCCATGTTAGCGTTGCCAGAGCCTGTTTGTGAGGTATGATTGATTATTCTGCATTACCTGACAGAAAATTAGTGGAAAATTAATCTGTGATTATCGTTAGGTTTCAAATGATATCTAGATATACTAATATTTCAACTCGGTTATATATTTCTATTATAGTTAGGTATTTCAATCTGTGATAAATTGTATGATAAATATATATCCACCACTTAAATTAAGTACGTACATAGAATTTGTTCCTCCAAAATACTGTGTATTCATCAAACTGTCGTCTATAAACCAGCATAAAAGAAGTAGCGTAGCAGCTTCATTAGCCAGCATGGACAGCAAAATAAGTCGTTCAAATTTTCAAATCCATGGTAACTTTTAAGCTGAAAGGCATGGACTAAAAGCTGATAGGTAGGCTATAGTTGTCATAAAAAAATCATTCCAGAAGTCTCCACTACTTGTGTCAAAGTCTCCACACTATTAATTCCAATAAAATGATTGTTTTACATATTAAGCCTTTGAAGAAATTAGTAATTAAACACACTCATTCTAGAAGCTACTTTCCTTTAGTAAACTACTAAACTATATTCTAATCTAGTTCAAAACACAGTCAACCTACCATCTCCGTCGTCTTCACTTCGCCCGCATATTCATCAAAAATGAAAAAAATTCAGCTGAATTCATATATAATAAGTGTCCTTTCAAGGGGGATTGCATGCGAATGTTGAAACATCTGAGATGCTAGATGTTGCCCCATGTTAACGTTGCCAGAGCCTGTTTGTGAGGTATGATTGATTATTCTGCATTACCTGATAGAAAATTAGTGGAAAATTAATCTGTGATTATCGTTAGGTTTTCAATGATCTCTAGATTCACTGATATTTCAACTCGGTTATATATTTCGATTATTGTTAGCTGTTTCAATCCGTGATAGATTGTATGATAAATATATATCCACCACTTAAATTAAGTACGTTCCTAGAATTTGTTCCTCCAAAATGCTGTGTATTCATCAAATTGTCGTCTATAAACCAGCATGAAAGAAGTAGCGTAGCAGCTTCATAGGCCAGCATGGACAACAAAATAAGTCGTTCAAATTTTCAAATCCCATTGAAATTTTCAAGCTGAAAGGCATGGACTAATAGCTGATAGGTAGGCTATAGTTGTCTTAACAAAGTCATTCCAGAAGTCTCCACTAGTTGTGTCAAAGTCTCCACACTATTAATTCCAATAAATGATGGTTTTACATATTAAGCCTTCGAAGAAATTTGTAATTGAACACTCTCATTCTAGAAGCTACTTTCCTTTAGTAAACTACTAAACCATATTCTAATCTAGTTCAAAAGACAGTCAACCTACCATCTCCGTCGTCTTCGCTACGCGCGCCATATTCATCAAAAATGAAAAAAATTCAGCTGAATTCATACAAATGTCCTAATAAGTGTCCTTTCAAGGGGGATTGCATGCGAATGTGGGAACATCTGAGATGCTGCCCCATGTTAACGTTGCCAGTGACTGTTTGTGAGGTATGAAATATTATTCTGCATTACCTGACAGAAAATTAGTGGAAAATTAATCTGTGATTATCGTTAGGTTTTCAATGATCTCTAGATTCACTGATATTTCAGTTCGGTTATATATTTCTATTATAGTTAGGTGTTTCAATCCGTGATAGATTGTATGATAAATATATATCCACCACATAAATTAAGTACGTTCCTAGAATTTGTTCCTCCAAAATGCTGTGTATTCATCAAATTCTCGTCTATAAACCAGCATGAAAGAAGTAGCATTGCAGCTTCATAGGCCAGCATGGACAGCAAAATAAGTCGTTCAAATTTTCAAATCCCATGGTAATTTTCAAGCTGAAAGGCATGGACTAATAGCTGATAGGTAGGCTAGAGTTGTCTTAAAAAGTCATTCCAGAAGTCTCCACTAGTTGTGTCAAAGTCTCCACACTATTAATTCCAATAAAATGATGGTTTTACATATTAAGTCTTCGAAGAAATTTTGTAATTGAACACTCTCATTCTAGAACCTACTTTTCTTTAGTAAACAACTAAACTATATTCTAATCTAGTTCAAAACACAGTCAACCTACCATCTCCGTCGTCTTCACTTCGCGCGCCATATCCATCAAAAATGAAAAAAATTCAGCTGAATTCAGATAAATGTCCTAATAAGTGTCCTTTCAAGGGGGATTGCATGCGAATGTTGGAACATCTGAGATGATGCCCCATGTTAGCGTTGCCAGAGCCTGTTTGTGAGGTATGATTGATTATTCTGCATTACCTGACAGAAAATTAGTGGAAAATTAATCTGTGATTACCGTTAGGTTTTCAATGATCTCTAGATTCACTTATATTTCAACTCGGTTATATATTTCTATTATAGTTAGGTGTTCCAATCCGTGATAGATTGTATGATAAATATATATCCACCACTTAAATTAAGTACGTACCTAGAATTCGTTCCTCCATAATACTGTGTATTCATCAAATTGTCGTCTATAAACCAGCATGAAAGAAGTAGCGTAGCAGCTTCATAGGCCAGCATGGACAGCAAAATATGTCGTTCAAATTTTCAAATCCCATGGTAGTTTTCTAGCTGAAAGGCATGGACTAATAGCTGATAGGTTGGCTATAGTTGTCATAAAAAATCATTCCTGATTCTCTTCGCCAGTGCCAGCTCTTTTAAACCATACAAAACACAGAACATTTGTTCTATGTCACACCACTTTAGTTAGAAATCATTGCCTAAAAGGTTAAGCTGCAGTGCACTCACCACAAAATATTGTGAGCAAACTGGGCATTCATGTTGTTCGCCTTTCTTTAGCCAAAACCAAACAACATCATGTGCGTCCTCTGTATAAAAAGAATCATAATATTTTAATGATCGACTTCACAAATAGAACGCCCCTGTGTATAAAAGGTCAAATAGTAGATTCTTCAACTAGAAAAGGAGGCAGAGTTGACTCACCGCCTTCCGCCCCAGGGCAACCAACATTTTGTTGGTCATAATAAGATTTGACCACAGGGGGAGCCACCTGCAGGCAACAAAACAACACAAGAGATCACAGCTTCAGAAACAGTTCAGATATCAACACAAAAACAAAAGACCAAGCACAAGAAAAGTCAAACTTTACTTCATTTTTGGTGATTCCTTCTTTAAGTAAAATAGATAAATTGAAGTATGTTATAAAACCATACTTGACTTAATATTCTAAAATAATAAAGCATACTTATCAAACGTCATAAGAATGAATCTTCAAAAACAGCAGAAACTTATAGCGTCGGGAATAAGAGACGTGCTGACAACGGTGAACTACACCCCAAGGCCATATAGTCAAATCACAATTCAAGTAACAAAAATATAACACATTTCATCTGTGGCTCAAACTCGTAATCTAGAATTCAACAAAATCATCTGCAACTGGCAGTAGAATTTTAAGTCTTGATGTTGTTAGGTCTATCCATGTTAGGAATGTGATAGGCTACTGGGTGTAGCTATTAATTTGAGTATAAGCTTAACCAAGAGTGGAGTTCTTTCATAAAAGTACCTAAAGCCAGATTTTCATGAAATGTTGTAATTAATAAAAATTCACGATCACTAGAGTAATAAGAAGTTGGTTGAAATTTGTTGGTTTAATTTAAATATGAACTATACAAGGAATTGTGACGATGTCCCACTTGACAATTTTCTCAGTTTTGGTATATGGACAACCTGAATTTTCTTGATTTTGAAATTTATCCAATATTAATCATGAAATTGACCTTGTTAACTCATAGTCATACTTCAAGAAATTTGTTATGATTTGTTAATTTGGAAGCCATAACCCTTTATGGTGAACTTTATTGTTGCTTCTTTGATAATATGGGGAAAGATTGCTGACAAAATGAAGAAGTTCAAAGTTCAAACTCATGAAACATTATAGTCTTTTTCTTATTTGAATTCATAAGAATGTAGCCTGAAAGTAAGAGTAACCTTGATTGTAGTCTGAAAGTAACCTTATACTACCATTGTAACCTTACAGTTCCCAACCTACTGTAACCTTAAGCTCGAATAAGTAAATTGTAACTTATAACTCTATTATAAGTGGCTAATTTGTTTAGAACTTCTAGCTGGATGATTTAATTTAATTAGAGTTTAACTATATATGCTAAAGGCCTGATCGATGAGAATAATACTAGGTATAGTAGGAAACTAGGTTCATAGATATACATTAATTGTGAAAAGAAACGCAAGCATGCACAAAATAGTAACAAGGAGAAAAAAGGAATATGCACTAGTCTCCGAGGCTAAGAAATATGAAAGGTTTACAACGAATATGTTTACCCTGAAAAGTTGTTTTATGGTTGTTGTGATTAATATGCAATGTTGATATAAGATCTGAGTTTATTTCATAGAGCTAAATTGTGATCCTTATGAAAGGCTGGCTTGCAATGACAATGTACCCTCTCGAAGGTTCACTGACTAGTAAACTATGATATTAGTGATGAGTCTCGCCAAATGTTCCACATAAACTCAATGTACCACATTAGAACATTAGTATAATTCTTAGGTATGGATTTATAAAAGTAGAGCATCCCCAAGAAGTAGCTGTTATTACATGATGATGATTATTATTATAGTAGTAGTAGTTCTTCTTCTTCTTATCATATTGTCATATGGTTTTTATTGTGGAGGTTAATGGTGAGGATAAAGGCGGGAAGGGAAACAAAGGCCGCAAGGGGAACAAAGGCCGCAAAGGATGCAAAGGCGGCAAAAGAAAATGTAAGCAGATCAATAATTAAGCATATATTGTATATAAGAACTCTACCACATTGTATAAATATGTCAAAAATTATATGGAGGATTGATTTCCTAGATCCCAAAAGTATACTCGTTTGCCTGTTGTTGCTTATGGAGTGACTAAGAGAACTAATGAGATTGTTAAGGAACTTGTTAGACAGATTGAATCGGCTTCCAAATCTCATACTGTTGATGAACTAAGGTGTTATCCATTTAACATACCATCATGATTGAATATCTCATAGTAGCATAATTTGGTGGTAAATTAAGATTCTTTTTAATGCTGGTTGCTGATGATGCTTGTTAAGTAAGTCTAGTTGACCTTTGTGTTAAATGTATCGATCACCGTTTATCTGCGTGTAAGTGTGTTGACTTGGTAATGGAAGTAAACTCTAATTATTTCCCTTCAACCAACCCGACTAGTTTCTTTGGGGACCTCAATTTGGTGTGGTTTGATGTGTGAATATTGATGGTGCTATATATTAAAATGATGTACAACTCTCTCCACCTTTGTATTTGTATATGTGTGTCTCCATATGAAATAGTCTCAGGTAATTCCTAAGTCCCATCCCATTAATATACATCCTTTTTTACTTTCCTGCGGTCCATGCGGTCTAGTTTGTTCTCTAGACATTTGGAGTTGAATATACACCGATTAATATAAGTTATTCCAGCTAGCTTGATTGTACGTAAGGCTGATGTATTATTAATTTCTGTCGTAAATGGACTGACTATATCTAGTCCTGCACACGATTTAGAAACTGTTAACTATATATCTTGTATGTCACTCAAACTTGGTGCAATAGCTGCCATATATATATATATATATATATATATATATATATATATATATATATATATAGAGAGAGAGAGAGAGAGAGAGAGAGAGAGAGAGAGGTTCTATGGGGAACCATATGCATTGGGAACCCAATGGAAACCAAAAATGCACAACATATTAATTAAGTATGCAATAAGAGTATAATGGGAATACTAAATAATTATTTGATAAGATTTAGATATTTTAATTGTGACGTATTTAATTAATCGGATTTTTGCACATGGAAATAGCTAAAATTTAGCAAGATTTCTTGGTGGTTGTTGTTAGGATAGTTTAAATCACTAGTTGACTTTCTTTTCCACCAAACATTCCAACCGATCTCCTATCGGTCATCTTCACGCCGACGACTTCACGATAAACTGCATGTCCCGATCACGCCGACGACTGTAGCACACATAGTGACGCCGACGGATTCATAGTGGGGGTCTACAATCTGCCCTTTTACTTTTCCGCAGACAATATGTCACACCCTGCTACCTCGGTTGGCAGCGAGACGTGACGAGTGCGGAAGCGTAACCATAATTATAACGAACGACCACTATATGGACGTTTTCGAAATATTACATCATTAAAATTTAAAAAATGTAATAATGTTTTACAGAATGAAAGGAATGAAGTTCGCGTAATACAGAGATTCTAATACATAATTAATGCGTCCAAAAATAATGCAGTCAAATCTCCGTTAGTTTCGAAATATGCATGCGACTCCATGAAATGCGGAAGCTTGAAAGTTGGTGTATCCGAAGGCACACTTGCCTTAATTACCTGAAAATACATGCTAAAATACGTCAACAAAATTGTTGGTGAGTTCATAGGTTTACTCGAAAAGACCAGTTGTATGGACATTATCAGATGCGTTTGAATTTATAAAATCATAAATTCCATGAGATGTATTACATAAACCATCATGTCACCGAAACTTAATTAGAATGAGTTTGCCCCGAGCAGTATTCCCATACGTAATACCGTGAGTTGAATATATATGCACCCGCCGTTAGCTAAACCACTAATTCGAGTGGGGGACATGACTCCCAATAGATCTATCCACAATATATTCGCGCTTGCAAACAAATGCAACTAACGATTTCATGATATAAGGGCGGAAATCACATATGTAATACATAATAGAATCGAGAAGTTTTTGTGTCCATATAAAAACGAAGCATGTATTTCATCCCAAAACATAATAATGTGAAAAATGGGACTATGAAGACTCACCTTGTTGATTTTTGATGATGTTTTTGGATCTGAGTTGAACACTTGATTGTATATTTGATACTCGTCCTAATATTTTTACGAGTTTGGGTCAATATCATCATAATACGTGTTTGAGTACTTCGTAATTATTTTCATGTACTTGTGATGTATGAATAATTTCGTGGGATTTTATACGTGAATATCGATTTATGGATATTTATTTCTAAAATGGTTTGCATGCACGCATACTCACGTATATATGTACATATATATATATATATATATATATATATATATATATATATATATATATATATATATATATATATATATATATATATATATATATACGAAAATGCATACATATATATACGAGCATGTGCATCATTATGAAAAGGTATTCATATATTTTGCATGGAAAATTTTTACGAGTATTATGAAAAACCGAATTGTAAATGAAAAATATTATATTTTTAGTAAGTATATTTAATTTTTCATGTTTTATAAATTTTTAAGGTGGAAAAATAAAGTATATAAGAAAAACTTACAAAAGTGGAAGAACACCTGAAATCAATATGGTTGGCCGATTTTTCTTTCTTTGAGAGAATATGTATGTTGGTGTGTTTTTGTGAAATGGGATTTGTCTTCTATTTATAGAAGAAAAAAGGTTATTAAAAATAATGATAAACTAATTAATATTTAGTGAAATGATGAAAAGAAAAGGTGTTTTCGGTTGAGTGTTGGACAAAAAGGTGTGGCCGATTTCATAATTGTTTGTTGCATGTTGTTTATTAATATAATAATACAAAAGTACAAGCTAGTTGTCCTTTAAAGGACAACTTACTTTTTAGAGTGATAAGTAGTATGGCTTTTCAATTTTTTTATTAATAAAAGTACAAAAAGCATGCACGAAAAAGGTGGTAGCATTTATTATTACTGTATATATATATACGTACTTAGAAAATTTTTCTGGAATGTTAAACTCGATTCAAGTGTGAATCGAGTTTTATGTAGTTTAATTCGAGTTTGGTTCAGTTTTGATCGAGTTTTAGGCTTCATCATTCGAGTTTCTTTCTTCATCAATCGAGTTTCTTGCTTCACCAATCGAGTTTCTTGCTTCATCAATCGAGTTTCTTGCTTCATTATTCGAGTTTACACTTACATGATTCGAGTTTCATGTAATATCATTCGTGTTTATTAATTATATGATTCGAGATTCATATAACTTCATTCGAGTTTATTACATCATCATTCGAGTTCATCACTTACTTAATCGAGTTTCATACAACATTATTCGAGTTTTATACCTACACGATTCGAGTCTCATGTAATATCATTCGTGTTTATTAATTATATGATTCGAGATTCATATAACTTCATTCGAGTTTATTACATCATCATTCGAGTTCATCACTTACTTAATCGAGTTTCATACAACATTATTCGAGTTTTATACTTACACGATTCGAGTCTCATGTAATATCATTCGAGTTTATTAATTATATGATTCGAGATTCATATAACTTCATTCGAGTTTATTACTTCATTATTCGAGTTTTATATTAGTTTAATTTTTCGAGTTTCGTACCTTATTTTTAGGCCAGTTGTTACAGTCTCCCCCTGTTGAAGGAATTTCGTCCCGAAATTAGCTCGTGTTCTCCTCTGCTTGGACTTTTGAGAACAGCTGGTGGTACTTCTCTCGGAATTGATCTTCGCGTTCCCAAGTAAACTCAGGACCTCGTTTAGAGTTCCATCGGACCTTTATTATTGGAATTCGACTGTGCTTGAGTTTCTTGACTTCTCGGTTCATTATTTCCACCGGTTGCTCAATGAAATTCAACTTATCGTCTATCTCCAGCTCGTCCATGGGTATCACGAGTGATTCATCCGCCAGACATTTCTTAAGATTGGATACGTGGAAGGTATTATGAACGTTACTAAGCTCCGGGGGTAGATCGAGTCTATAAGCTACCGGGCCAATTCTTCTGGTGATTTTGAATGGTCCGATATAACGAGGATTGAGTTTTCCTCGTTTTCCAAAACGGATTACGCCTTTCCAAGGCGAGACTTTCAGCATCACTTGATCTCCCTCTTGGAATTCCAAATCCTTCCGTCGGATGTCTGCATAAATCTTCTGTCGATCCCGCGCAATCTTCAATCGGTTCCGAATCTGGGCTATCTTCTCTGTAGTTTCCTGGATGATCTCAGGTCCAGTAATCTGACTATCCCCTACTTCGGCCCAACAAAGTGGTGATCGACACTTTCGTCCATAGAGTGCCTCGAATGGGGCGGTCCTAATGCTCGAGTGATAACTGTTGTTATAAGAAAACTCAACTAATGGCAGGTGTCTGTCCCAACTTTTTCCAAAGTCGATGACACATGCCCTTAGCATATCTTCCAATGTTTGAATCGTTCTTTCACTCTGACCGTCCGATTGCGGGTGATAGGCTGTACTCATATCCAGACGCGTTCCTAGTGCTTCTTGCAATGATTGCCAGAACCTTGACGTAAATCGGCTGTCTCTGTCTGATATAATGGATACTGGCGCCCCATGCCTTGAGACGACCTCCTTAAGATAGGTTCGTGTTAACTTATCCATCTTGTCAGTCTCCTTGATTGGCAGGAAGTGTGCGGTCTTGGTCAGCCGATCCACGATCACCCAGATGGTGTCATAACCTCCAGAAGTCTTTGGCAACTTGGTGATAAAATCCATGGTGATATTTTCCCACTTCCATTGGGGTATCTCTGGCTGGACTAGCAATCCTGACGGCCTTTGATGCTCAGCCTTAACTTTTAAACATGTTAAGCACTTGCTGACATAAGTAGCAATGTCAGCCTTCATGTTTGGCCACCAGTATGATCCCTTCAAATCGTGATACATCTTGTCCGACCCTGGATGAATAGCATATCTTGTTTTGTGCCCTTCATCCATGACCAGTTTCCTTACGCCTCCAAATTTCGGTAACCAAATTCTGCCCATGAAGTATCGACATCCATCTGACTTAATTTCAAACTGCTTATCCATGCCTCTCAATGCTTCATTCAGCAGATTATCCTCCTTGACTGCCTCTTCTTGTGCCTCTCGGACTTGAGAGTTTAGGTTTGACTGTATAGTCATGACCAAAGCTCGGACTCTCAATGGCTTAACCCGTTCCTTTCGGCTTAGGGCGTCAGCTACGACATTTGCTTTTCCTGGATGGTAGCGAATCTCGCAGTCATAGTCGCTAAGAAGTTCCACCCAACGTCGTTGCCTCATATTTAACTCTTTCTGATTCAGAATATGCTGGAGGCTTTTATGGTCCGTGAACACCGTGCACTTGGTTCCATACAAATAGTGCCTCCATATTTTGAGAGCAAACACCACTGCTCCCAGTTCCAGGTCATGAGTCGTATAGTTTACCTCGTGAATCTTGAGCTGTCGCGATGCATAGGCGATGACCTTGTCCCTTTGCATGAGCACACAACCTAATCCGTTGTGCGAGGCATCACAGTAGACTACAAAATTTTCAGTCCCTTCGGGTAGGGACAGAATTGGTGCACTACACAACCTCTGCTTAAGCAGCTGAAACGCCTTTTCCTGCTCTTCACCCCAGACGTATTTCACATCCTTACGGGTCAACTCCGTTAAGGAACCTGCTATCTTTGAGAAGTTCTCAATGAATCGCCTATAATAACCGGCAAGTCCTAGAAATTGGCGGACTTCTGTGGGTGTTCTAGGGATTGCCCAGTTCTTTATGGCCTCGATCTTTGATGGGTCAACCTGAATTCCCTAACTGTTGATCACATGCCCAAGGAATTTTACTTCTCGCAACCAAAATTCACATTTTGAAAATTTGGCGTATAGCTGCTCTTTCTCTAACAACTCCAAGATCAACTTGAGATGTTGTTCATGCTCTTCTTTACTTCTGGAATAGATTAGGATATCGTCTATGAACACTATTACAAATTTATCCAGATATGGTTTACACACCCGATTCATGAGGTCCATAAATACGGCTGGTGCGTTGGTTAAACCGAATGGCATCACCTGGAATTCGTAATGTCCATAACGAGTTCTGAATGCCGTCTTGGGGATATCTTCTTCCCGAACTTTTATTTGATGATAACCGGAGCGCAGATCAATCTTTGAGTAGAAGCTAGATCCCTGTAGCTGGTCGAACAGGTCATCAATCCTAGGGAGAGGGTAGCGGTTCTTTACCGTTAACTTGTTTAGCTCTCGGTAGTTTATGCACATTCGGAAGGATCCGTATTTCTTTTTAACGAACAAAACCGGAGCTCCCCAAGGTGAGGAACTTGGTCGAATGAATCCTTTATCCATCAATTCTTGCAATTGACTGGATAGTTCTCGCATCTCAGAAGGTGCGAGCCTATATGGGGCTCTTGCGACCGGTGCAGCTCCTGGCACTAATTCGATTTGAAATTCTACTTGCCTAGCTGGAGGAAGCCCAGGCAAGTCTTCCGGGAATACCTTCGGGTAGTGACGTACTACTGGAATATCCTCAAGTCGTTTTTCCTTCGACTCTTTTTCTACGATCTGGACCAACACTGCATGACAACCCTTCCTAAGACATTTTAATGTTCTTAGGCCGGATATGACATTCAATTGTCGGTTCTTCTTTTCCCCTTGGATCGTGAGGACTTTCTTCTTACTGAGTGGTATTCGCACCACTTTCTTACCACACAAAATCTCAGCCTGGTTATGTGACAACCAGTCCATACCAATCACCACATCAAAACTTCCGAGTTCTATAGGCATTAAGTCTATCTTAAAGAAGTGATCCGCTAGTTTTAGTGTGCATTCCTTAATGATACTACTTGCCTTTATTATTTTGCCATCCGCCAGTTCTATTGTATATGAGTTGTCTAAGGGAAGAGTAGAAACATTCAACTGCTAGCTAAACTTATCAGATATAAAGCTCCTATCAGCCCCAGTATCAAAGAGTATGTAAGCGTAAATATCGTTTAGGAGAAACGTACCTGATACCACGTGGGGGTCCTGACGAGCGTCTCCCGCTCCCAACACAAATGCTCTCCCTTGAGCTCCTCCTTCGTTCCTCAATTTCGGACACTCACTCTTGACGTGTCCCGTTGCGCCACATTCAAAACAGCCCCTCGGGTTGCTACCACTGGCACCCGGGGCACCGGATCTACAATCTTTGGCCATATGGCCCAAACGTTTGCATTTTCCGCATTGGGTTGGACAGGGGCCAGGGTTGTGGTGGAAGGTGCATTTGGTGCAAAAAGGCTTGGTACCGGTATAGCCTCTCCTTGACTCAACTCCTGCTACATAGGCTTTAACGGTCTCGGGCTTCTTGGACTGTGAACCCGCGTTCTTTCCGGTCTTTTCTTCCCACTTTCTCTTGTGTTCCCCGGCTTTGGCTTCGTTCCTCCGGGATACTTGGTCCATAAGATTGTTGGCCATTCTGATGGCGTCCTGTATGGTGGATGGGTTGGAGGCTGTAACGTTTCCTTGTATTTGAGGAGCGAGTCCCCAAATATAGCGTTCAATCTTCTTGTATTCCGGAGTTACCATTTGCGGACATAGGATACTTAGTTCATGGAATCGGTTGGTATATCCTGCAATGTCCGTTCCTTTCATTGATAGATTCCAGAACTCCGATTCCATTTTCTGGAGTTCGTTTCTCGGACAGTACTCGTCCGTCATCATCTGTTTCAACGTGGACCACGTGAGCTGGTAGGCTTCGTCAATACCTACAGACTGGACGTAGGAATTCCACCATGTGAGAGCGCTATCTTGCAAGGTGTGAGTAGCAAATTTCACCTTGTCTCCTTCAGCGCACCCGCTGACACGATATACGGATTCTAACTTTTCAAACCAACGAATCAAACCGACTGCTCCTTCGGTTCCATTGAAATACCGGGGTTTGCAACTTAAAAACCCTTTAATCCCACAACCTTTCGTGTGAGTTTCGGTTCCTCCCGTGGTGCGACTGGCACCAGCATCCCCATTGGCTGTGCTATTCCGGTTTGCCTCGTAGGTAGCTATGACGGCAGCCACCCTTTGTGCAACAAGCTCTTCAATGTCAGCGGCATTCATTGCTCGTTTTGGCGGCATTATCTTGAAGTTTAAAGAGAATCATAGTGTAAGAAGTTGAATCTTAAAGATGTAGCATAATACTATAATCATCAAGCACAATCTCATAAATATCTTGGGAATTTTCATTAATCATTCGAAATTTTTCTTACATTGGGGGCGGGTTATTACCCGAAAATTTTATCCTACGCTATTACACGATATTTTTCCTACTAATACAAAGGAAATGGAAAAGTACTAGGTGTGGGAGTGATCAGGGGTCTCTCCCTTTTCCATTGAGTGGAGGCGCTGCGTCAGCTCTTCGATCCGGGCTTGGCTCTCGGCTAGTTGCTGCCGGAGCTCATTCAGTCCGTCCTGCTGTATAGCAAGGGCGTGCTGATTGGCCCAATATATGTTGGAGTTTTGCAACTCCTCCCGCTCTAAACGAGCGGTCATCTCCCCGATATCCAGGTTAAGTGACCGGATCTGGTGGTCATGCCTGGTAGACCTTGCGATCAAAAGTGGTATGGTCTGATCGGCAGGCTCTTGGGTGAGCGATGAGACAGGTGCGGAGGATGGTCCTCCGATCTCGAAGTTTGGAGGAACTCCCTCCATCTGCCTCCATTCGCGGAGGGTCTCCGGTATCCAGGTCCATCGTCGGGCGTCTACCCGTCGGTGTGGTGTCGGGGGATTGGGCTGGGGAGTCGGAACAGGAATAGTCTCCCTTCTTGGTATGTTTACCCGTTTCCCGGGTGTGTACAACATCTTTGGGCCGTTAGGGTAAGGCCTATACGGCTTATATGATGGTTCGGCCGGGTGATATGGGACGCGAGCGGGGACCGTCGGTGGTGAGGGATCCTCTTCCTCCATCGGCTCTTCTTCGGATTCCTCCATCGGATCTTCCGACGGGTCCTCCTCCTCCGAGGTTTCTTCATCTGGAAAGACTTCCGTGGCCGTGGGACTTGCGGGAGTGTATTCCTCCTCTGAGTCAGATAGAATGATAATTTCTGGATGGTTCATGGTTTCTGCTAACAAGGTTCATTTGTAATCTTTTAGTTAGTTACAAAAACATTCTTAAAATCAGAAATTTTTATGTGCAGTTATAGTCTAGGGTACTAATGCAACCTAGTTCACTATAACTATGGCTCTGATACCAATCTGTCACACCCTGCTACCTCGGTTGGCAGCGAGACGTGACGAGTGCGGAAGCGTAACCATAGTTATAACGAACGACCACTATATGGACGTTTTCGAAATATTACATCATTATAATTTAAAAATGTAATAATGTTTTACAAAATGTAAGAAATGAAGTTCGCGTAATACAGAGATTCTGATACATAATTAATGCGTCCAAAAATAATGCAGTCAAATCTCCGTTAGTTTCGAAATATGCATGCGACTCCATGAAATGCGGAAGCTTGAAAGTTGGTGTATCCGAAGGCACACTTGCCTTAATTACCTGAAAATACATGCTAAAATACGTCAAAAAAATTGTTGGTGAGTTCATAGGTTTACACGAAAAGACCAGTTGTATGGACATTATCAGATGCGTTGAATTTATAAAAATCATAAATTCCATGAGATGTATTACGTAAACCATCATGTCACCGAAGCTTAATTAGAATGAGTTTTGCCCCGAGCAGTATTCCCAAAATACCGTGTGTTGAATATATATGCACCCGCTGTTAGCTAAACCACTAACCCGAGTGGGGGACATGACTCCCAATAGATCTATCCACAATATATTCGCGCTTGCAAACAAATGCAACTAACGATTTCATGATATAAGGGCGGAAATCACATATGTAATACATAATAGAATCGAGAAGTTTTTGTGTCAATATAAAAACGAAGCATGTATTTCATCCCAAAACATAATAATGTGAAAAATGGGAATATGAAGACTCACCTTGTTGATTTTTTATGATGTTTTTGGATCTGAGTTGAACACTTGATTGTATATTTGAGAATCGTCCTAATATTTTTACGAGTTTGGGTCAATATCATCATAATACGTGTTTGAGTACTTCGTAATTATTTTCATGTACTTGTGATGTATGAATAATTTTTGTGGATTTTATATGTGAATATCGATTTATGGATATTTATTTCTAAAAAAATAATTTGTTGCATGCATGCATACTCACGTATATATGTATACATATATATATATATACATATATTCATAAATATATATGTATCTATGAGTATGTGCATGAAAATAGAGCATATATATAAAATTTTGGCATGATGATTTTACGAGTATTATGAAAACCGAGTTGTAAATTTTAGTAAATATATTTAATTTTTTTTTTCATCTTTTTATAAATTTTTAAGGTGGAAAATAAAGTAAATAAGAAAAACTTACAAAAGTGGAAGAACACTTGAAATCGATATGGTTGGCCGATTTTTCTTTCTTTGAGAGAATATGTATGTTGGTATGTTTTTGTGAAATGGGTTTTGTCTTCTATTTATAGAAGAAAAAGGGTTATAAAAAAAATAATGATAAACTAATTAATATTTAGTGAAATGATGAAAAGTAAAAAGGTAAATCGGTTGAGTGTTGGAGAAAATAGTGTGGCCGATTTTAATGAGTGTATGTTGCATGGAGTTTATTAATATAATAATACAAAAGTACAAGCTAGTTGTCCTTTAAAGGACAACTTACTTTTTAGAGTGATAAGTAGTATGGCTTTTCAATTTTTTTATTAATAAAAGTACAAAAGCATGCACGAAAAAGGTGGCAGCATTTATTATTACTGTATATATATATACGTACTTAGAAAATTTTTCTGGAATGTTAAACTCGATTCAAGTGTGAATCGAGTTTTATGTAGTTTAATTCGAGTTTGGTTCAGTTTTGATCGAGTTTTAGGCTTCATCATTCGAGTTTCTTTCTTCATCAATCGAGTTTCTTGCTTCACCAATCGAGTTTCTTGCTTCATCAATCGAGTTTCTTGCTTCATTATTCGAGTTTACACTTACATGATTCGAGTTTCATGTAATATCATTCGTGTTTATTAATTATATGATTCGAGATTCATATAACTTCATTCGAGTTTATTACATCATCATTCGATTTCATAACTTACTTAATCGAGTTTCATACAGCATTATTCGAGTTTTATACCTACACGATTCGAGTCTCATGTAATATCATTCGTGTTTATTAATTATATGATTCGAGATTCATATAACTTCATTCGAGTTTATTACATCATCATTCGAGTTCATCACTTACTTAATCGAGTTTCATACAGCATTATTCGAGTTTTATACTTACACGATTCGAGTCTCATGTAATATCATTCGAGTTTATTAATTATATGATTCGAGATTCATATAACTTCATTCGAGTTTATTACTTCATTATTCGAGTTTTATATTAGTTTAATTTTTCGAGTTTCGTACCTTATTTTTAGGCCAGTTGTTACACAATAAGATCTGGAAACTCGATTTGTATTGACATGGGATCTTCCAACAACTTTGATGAACTACAATTATCCGAGAACAATGACTTGCAAATATCCAAGAACAATGACTGTAAGCTATTCTATCATGTACCAAATGCACCACGTTAAATTAAGTAACCATAAGAGGAATGCATCATGATATCGATGATCAATGTATATCCA
The DNA here is from genome assembly GCA_020465985.1 of Centrapalus pauciflorus. Taxonomy (NCBI): domain Eukaryota; kingdom Viridiplantae; phylum Streptophyta; class Magnoliopsida; order Asterales; family Asteraceae; genus Centrapalus; species Centrapalus pauciflorus. The sequence continues at coordinate 95,472 of JAANYP010000380.1, forward strand.
TAGTTATATGGACTGCTTATTTTTTGAACATACACTGGAATCGATATTTTATACATATGCACTGTTTATGCAAGGTTTTTTTTCCACAGTTTCATTATTTTTATAACAATGTAAATGCATTTTGGTATATCATCATTTTCATCAGTTTTCACACATCATGGAATTTCATCAATTTAATCCTAGGGATATATTAGTGAAAATGCACAATGCATTTTCATCATTTTTCACCAGTTTAAATGCAAACTATGCACAGTTATACTACTCCATACAGTGAAATACACCTCAAAATATATATGCACAGTTTATACATCAACGGTTTTTTTGGTTGATTCCATCAATTTTTATTTTTATGTAGTTTATATGCATACTGGAAAACCTTATGTTGTTCATTCCTTAAATTACTTTTTGGATTTATCAATATCATGTAACCGTTAAATGTTTTTCTGGCTTGCAATGATGAATGTATTTTTTAGGCAATGACACTGCACATGAAGGTTGCGACAGCAATGAGTTCACTTCACCATGTGGGTCTACCTACAGGAAGCCCAAGATTAATGATGGTGAAATATCATTCAAAGGCAAGGTATACGCTTCATTGGAAGAAGGTATTTTTGCATACGAACAATATGCTGCCGAATGTGGTTTTGATACTCGAAAGTCAACACAAAAAAGAAACCGTGCTGGAGTGATAACATTGAAGGTGATAATATGTAACAAGTCCGGAGATAATAGTGTCGACAACGAATCTAGTTCCAATCAATGTTGCACGTCATCCACACGCACCAGGTGTCCTGCATGCATAAGGTTCAGACTCCTCGATGATCAACGGTATCAGGTATATCGGTTTACTCAGTTTCACAACCATGACTTTGTTAAAGCTGAGGATAGGCATCTACTGAAATCGGCACGTATGCTTGATTTTCAACAAAAATTCTTCATCCATAAGGCTGGCAATGTCAATATTGGTCCATGCAAATCCTACAATTTTCTCAAAGAGGTTCACGGTGGGTTCAACAATGTCAATGCAACTCATATGGATTTTAAGAATTTCAGGAGGGATATAAGGCTTTTCATCGGCGAAAATGATGCACAAATGCTTATTGACAAACTAAGGAAGAAACAGGACAATGACAATGGTTTCTCGATGCAGTACACATGTGATCAAAACGGGATATTACGCGGTGTATTCTGGGCGGATTACATTGCAAAGTGTAACTATAATGCATTTGGAGATGTAATATCTTTTGATGCCACTTATGGAACAAACCAGTGAGTCCTCTTAACAATATTGATGAGACAAACCATTCTGTTTCATTTGTACCAAATACTTTATACTGATTTCTAACTACTTTTATTCTTTTTAAAAGGCATGATATGGTGTTTGTACCATTCACGGGCATAAACAACCACAAAAAGTGTGTCACCTTTGGTGTGGGGTTGATAGCAAGAGAGGACTATGCATCATATAAGTGGCTTATGGATGCATTTCTCACAACATTTGGTAAGGAGCCAACTTTTGTTTTTACTGACCAAGACCCGGCAATCATACAAGTTTTTGATGATGTTTTTAAGACGGCCAAACATCGATTTTGCATGTGGCATATCACTAGTAAGCTCCAACAAAAGGTAAACCAACACTACAAGAATACTTTGAGTATTAATTATTGTACCTCTATTTGCATAAACATCATTTATGTGCATCCATGGAAATTGAATGTGCAAACAGATTGGTTCATGTCCGTGCAACGATGAGGAGTTCTTGGGGCGTTTCAATAGCATTGTTTGGAATAAGACAATGGGAGCTAAGGAATTCGAAACAAGTTGGACGTCGTTGATGAGAGACTATAACTTCGAAGAACACAAGTGGTTTTGCGACTTATGGGACATGCGAGAAAATTGGATATCTTCTTTTTCGTACGATCTTCCATTATCTGGTTTGATGCGGACAACTTCAAGGTCCGAAAGTGAAAATTCATTCTTTGGGCGTTTCACAAATGGTGACTCAACCTTTGTTGAGTTTTACGATCAATTTGAGACTGCAATGGACCACCAGCGTGAGAAACAGCGAACAAAGGACTTAAAGTCTTGGAACACCACACCTAAACTTAAAACGAAATTCAAATCCGAGCGTCAAGTTGCACATATGTTCACCAAATCAATTTTTTTGGATTATCAAGTCGAGATACACAACTCTGCAATGTCATGCATGGCGACTAATGGTCTTGAGGAAGACAATAATGGGATGAAGGTATGCAAAGTACTTGACATAGAATCAATCATGGAGTCCGAGGTAAGCACACTTATGGTAATTATAATTTATGGTGTACAAATACATTCACGTTTAAAAATCTGTTTTTTGGCGCAATTACTGACTCTTATTTTTGTAAAATACCGATATGTAGGTTATTGTGTCTCTGAATGAACGCATTGCGACCTGCAAATGCAAGATGTTTGAATGAATTGGGGTCTTATGCCGACATGTATTCTATGCATTCAGGCTATGTGGTGTTGATGAAATTCCGGATAGGTATGTTGTTAACCGATGGACAAAAGACGTGGTGTAAAAAATATTGTCCATATCAGATAAGAGACCATCAACATCAATATCACCCCAAAAGAAGGTTCACAAAATCAGCTCTTGTTCTCTAACATAATGAGTTACGTTGTACACGACAACCACGCAACAGCTGGGGTGATAGAGTCACTTAAAAAGATCAAGGGTGCTTTACATAACTTGCACAAAGACAAACCACCACCTAACAAAAACGATGTGATTGAGTTTTTGTTGGGCGTTCCACAACCGGTAAAGGTTTCAATACATGCCCCGACAGGGATAAGGAACAAAGGTTGTCGTAATATAAAGAGACTAAAAGGTGAACGAGAAAAGGCAATATCAAAAAGTAAGCTTAAGAAACGTGTATGCAAGCTTTGCAAGGAACATGCACTACATGATTCACGAAACTGCCCAAAGAAGATCACGAGTACTTGACGCACTGAACAAGTCACATAAAGAACAACGTTGTGACACCGTGGCGATATGAGCGTTTGAAGAAGTTTTGAAACTCTTTTTTTTATCATTTTTATTGTTTTCCAGTATAGGATTTTCAATATTTTTTCCATTCCGTACCGTAATAATATCATTTTTGTTACCCCACTTGCATTCAAACTTTTGATGCTCTGTGTGCTACATTTATTTGATAAATGTGTTTGTTGTTCAACATGCCCCTTTATCATATTTGCAATATAAACTACAACGTATTCAGGTAGTAGTGGGTTGAAGCCACTGTTTTTTTATGATAGTTTTCACATCGCGCGGTGCATGTTTTTTTTTATAATGTGTTCGCAATCGTGATAATGTCACACGATCAACGATACCATACCATCATCGATCATCTACAAGCATCGTTTAAATCTACAAATCTCTTTTACGAACATTACAATATGCATCGTGATATTGCTCGATATAAAATTATAGACGAGAATGTGACTTGTCAATAAAACCGTCTAACATGAACACTCCAACTTACATGCATCGCGAAGTTATGACTTTTGGGGCACATCATTACACTTTTTAATGTATTGTTTACATTTTAATTTTTACACAAGTTACATTTTTATGCATCATTACCTACGTGTACACGGACTAAATATTCATACTCATGCTTACAATCAAGTTCATGATATGTGTTTTGTGAAATTCATTATTATAATGCATAATTTCTCTATCAATAAAATCTCTAGATCGATTACGCATAATACATTTTATCATCACCAAACTATATCCCACAATGAAATTTTAATAATATAATTAGTCATTTTAAGCTTTACACAAGTACCGTTACAAATAAATGTGTAATGCATGACGCATTAATGTGTCGAATATGTACGTTTGCAATGAAAAACACAGAATAAGCAAAAAATAGTATAGTTCAAAAATACCATACTTAAAACAAAATCCATGTTCCAAATTCCGTTCTTTAAAAAAAATATTATCATCACACAAATAAAATAACCAATGTCAACCCAAAACGAAATAAAAAATAACATCTAATATTTTTCGATGCATGCAAACATAAACACCTCAGGATTACGACCCCCAATACTTTGCAAACCGAAGATCCTTCAACGCATCAACGTTTACTGACAACCTCGCCTTTTCGTACTCTGACAACTGATCATAAAGGGTGAACTCTTTGATAAGACTCACCCGTACTTTGTTAATGGGGTGCATCAATATTTTTGTAATGTAACGCCTTCTTAGCGTGTGCATCTGCCTTGCCTGTTTATCTATTTTCATTGTTAATCCATGATTCTAATCCTTGTTGGCCCTTCCCATGTACATTTCCATGTGATGCATTGTAAAGATACCACAATCTATGTACTCTTCTTGCACACCCCAAGGTAATATTGGCTTTGCCAGCACACATAGGATGTGCCAATGAAACCAAATAGCGTGAAAACAACATTTGCTGAAAATCAAGAATGGAAGAAACACAAATGTCACAATTATGTGACTTTAATAAAACAAAATTTGGAATAACAGCCACTTCATACCAGTCTAGCGATCACACCATTGTACTTATTGTTTATAGATACATCCGCATGAATGTTGTCTAGAATTGTGATT
>JAANYP010000380.1:100419-164714 GCA_020465985.1 Centrapalus pauciflorus
TTTTTAGAATAAAATAAAATAAAAGATAAATACAATTTATTATTTCTAAAAAGATAAATACAATTTATAATTTTTAGAATAAAATAAAATAAAAGATAAATACAATCTATTATTTCTAATATTTATAACCATTAATAAGTAATTAATTTTATCAACTATTTTACATTATTTAATTATGTTATTTACCATCATTATCTATTTGACATTTGATAAATTTTAACTAGTTTAAATCTAAACTTAAAAAAAGCCTTAAATTATGTCTAATCGAAAAACCTATTTGTGTTATAAATTTTTTAAAATATATTAAACATAAATAAAGATAACAAACAATATTAGATATAAGTAAAACGTAAACATAATACAATATTAATAAAATCATATTTTATAACATGTTATTTATTGTAATAAAATATATATAAACATTAAGTAACTACTATTAAATATTAATTATTACAAATATGAAACACAATACTATATTATTGTATTTTTTTAAAATAACATTTAAGATTCATATGTTTTTTTAATTTTATGTTTACATAATCTTTATATAACCATTAAAAATTTATCCACTTAATACGTGATACATAAACTAGTAAACAAAAAGTTGATTGAGTCAAAGAATTTTGATTTCCAAATCTTGTACCAAGATTTTCTTGAAACAAATAAATCCGTTTATTATTATCTATTATTAACACTTAGATTCAAAGTATCCAACCCAATGGGTTGAAACTTGAAAGAAACGTATTAGTTAGAGTTATAATAATCGTTTGGTATCACTATATATATATATATATATATATATATATATATATATATATATATATATATATATATATATATATATATATATATATATATATATATACAGAATATGGTTCGAGAGAGTACCACCCTTATGCAGCGCACCAGAAGGTACCATCTTTAAAAAAACTTTTTTTAAATTTTTTTTTCATAAACATGTTTTAATTAACGTTATGAAGATCATATGTAAATTTCACATAAATTCACATCTCCTAGCTCCTAAAAAATGATGTGAACACACACTTACATAATTTTGAAGACATGTGAACGCGCATTTATGTGGTGCGTGTTTTCATGCACTTAGAGTGATCAGATTTGCGTGAAATTCACATATGATCTGTGTAATGTTAATTAGAACATATTCATGAAAAAAAAAATTAAAAAAATTACTTTTAAGGGTGGTACCTTCTGGTGCGCTGCATTAGAGGTGGTACTCACTTGAACCTAAATCTATATATATATATATATATATATATATATATATATATATATATATATATATATATATATATATATATATATATATATATATATATATATATATATATATATATATATATATATATATATATAGACGACCTTTTATAAATTATGATGTTAATTATATATATGTATTATGTTATGTTTTTATATAACCTTTTAGAATTTCATATATATATATATATATATATATATATATATATATATATATGGTTAGGATCCATTGTGAACAACATTAAAGTTGCAAACAGTGTGAACCACTTAAAATTAAACACATCAGCAGGTTTATTTAGATTACGTGGAAATTAATAATTAAAGTATCAGGGGCAATATCGTCATAACATAAATCAAAATGCAATCCATCAATCTGCTTCGTATGTGGCAACAACCGTCCGACTTGCAAGGGGAGATGATTTACGTCGGAGATTTCAAGTTATCTGCAGTCATCATCTACAATTCGGACTCTATTAAACGGCAAAGAGGATGGAACAAGATTCAGGAAATCAATACCGCTAGGGTTCATACAATCGGAAGGAGAAGCAGATAATAATGGAACCAATCGTGGATTCGGAAAAATTGTTGCAGGGTAGTAATGTTGAATATCCTATGACCGTCGACGACGATTCAGAAGATAAACGAAAAGCCAAAGGCAAAGAGATAGTGGTCATCGAGGATTCACCCATGGTCGCCATTCCAGGTTAGTTGCGGTTCCCGGTTTTTTTAGTAGAGTTGTATTAAGGTGGCTGCAGATGCTGTTGGGGCTTCTGAAACCATCCAGCCACTGCAGCTAATGCAGCGGATGCGGTTAGTGTTTACGTTTTTTTAATTAGAGTTGTATTGGTTGCAATCGATGATCTGGTTTTGGTAGTTTAAGTTAAGTTTTTAGTAAGAGTGGAACACATAAAGATTGTAAATTGGTGTATCTGTTCTGTTAGTTAAATTCGAGAGTATTTGGATTGCAAAGGATATAGTTTATTTTTATAATAGATTGTTGAAATAGACGACACTGTTGCAACCTGTCCATTATTCCCTTGATTTGTTTTCAAAGTTTATTTTTCTTGACTCATGATACTTATTCCAGGGCCTCAATTTTGTCATCGATGCTGGTGTAAGAGTGGCTAACCCATCTACTGTTGTGGACATGCTTCAAATTCCCCCAACAATTGTTCGTCAAGGAAAGGTACCCATTTCAATGCTAATTTTGACCCAGTAGGACCGACCTTTATGTCTTTAACCGATATAGATAAGAATTGAAATCTTCGACCCAGAAAAAATCCACTTACTGACGGTTGATGTTATGTGATAGGGTCCTAAACAACCATGGATGGTTGAGAGAGATGATGCAGCAGAAGAAAGTAGGTCATCTTCATAGCTAGTGTCGTGTGTACAGTCGTCAAATTTTGTAATCGGTCAACGATCATGCATTGATCCCTCACTTTTATTCAGTCCTTGAATTACAAAACAATGTTCCCTTTTAACTAAAAGGTTGTAATACACCTGATCCCCAACTGTAAATACATAAAAACTGTGTTGGATTTGTGTTTCCAGTACATAATTTTCTTCAAAAGAAAACTCAGTTTCAATCTTGGCACAAAACATCCATTTTCGTATTAATTTAAATACCGTGAACACCCCCGGAACAACAACTACAGCCGCTGCACAACCTGGTTTGATGTTTTCAGAAGCCACAACAGCAACTACAGCCGTTGCATTGGCGGCACTGGTTGTTTGATAGCCCTTATACCCGGTACGTGCATCAATTGGGATACTGAAACAATCAATTGGGGCTACTGAAACCAGTCACTATACTCAGAGCAAGAAAAAGACAGTAAAACTAGACTTATAATTTAAGATTAGATTAACATATAGAATTCAATTTTGAATCTGACAGTGTAGAACATATACAATCAAATAGATGACGAAACGAGACAAAATACAAAGAATACAAATACCTGAAAGAGATCGAAATAGACAACAACGGATTGTTCAAAGAAGCATGGATTCGATGATCGTAAAAAAATGAACTGGAAGAAGAAAACAGATTTACAGCGGCATATTATGGAAGAAGGCTGATCAAAATTGATACTTCCGAACAACAACAAACCGCCACAAATAATCAATTTGAGATAACAGAGATACGGCACATATTATGGAAGAAGCCTGATCAAAATTGATACTTCCAAACAGCAACAAAACGACCACAAAGAATTAATTTCAGATAACAGAGATACGGGCATACGGCGCATGATATGGAAGAAGCCTGATCAAAATTGATACTTCCAAACATCAACAAACCACCACGATGACTCAATTTCAGATGTACCGAATGAAAAAATTGAAGTAGCAAGAACAATATATCAATTGATTGACTCAATCCATGAACAACAAAAAGCGCAGAGGAGAAGTACGATGATGCAACCGTTTCTCAGAAGAGAAACCAAAAATTCCAGGAAAATTTAAACATAAAATATATAAATAAAAAACCAACTTTTGCTAATTACCATACTACCCTTAACTGCAATTAAAAAAAAAGTAAATTAATAATTATAAAATGGGCTGACTTGGCATGCACTAATTGGTTCACATTGTTCACACAATGCATCTTGTTCACAGAAGATCCTGGGTATATATATATATATATTCACCGCTATATCATCGCGATAACTGCTATAGCAAAACTGCTATTTGATTTTCGACCGCGATAATTGCATATGATGCAACACTTAATAAAGCATCACCATTAGCCCTAAAAAACATAAACTATAATCCCAAGCTACTGAGGATATGCATTTCAAACTTTTACCACAAATCTGTAATCAAGAGCTTCATTCAAAAACTATATTTACCAAACATGATTTAAAAAATCAAGAGACAAACCTACCAGAGGGAACCAAAAAGAGAGAGAAAGCAAAACTACCGGAGTCGGCGAGGCAAAGGTTAGCGTTGGCAAGCTAGGATTCGCAAGGCAAGGGAGGCGACGGCTAGGCAGGGCATAAGAGGGTGCTAAGCTTTTCTTTGAAGCTCATAGAAATGTAATTTCTTTGTTCGATTACCATATCTAAGTTGGAAATTATGAGAAAAATGACATCTACAAACAATTATCATTATATCAATGGTTTTATTTACCTATGAAAACTACATTTAAGAGAATTATAAGAAAATCCAAATAAATGCAGACATTAACAAATTGAACTTCGAGCAGCTAAGTTAATAACAAACAGCTATAGCAACAATGGTTCACTAAAACTAAGAACCCAAACATAATCAACTAATCTATTATTAACACAGAGGCACACAATATACACATACAAAAAACCCCTAAAACTAATAATGTTTGATAAATTAAATCAACATCCTTATAAATTATAATACATGTAACAGAAAGAAAAATGATTTTGCTCCTATTTTTGCAATACATAGAAACAATTGAATGGATAACCAAGTCAGTAACAAAAGACCATAGAAGACTAGGATCCAAACTACACAAAGAAGCTAAGAATAAACAACAAATCAAACGCCAGATAAATGTGACATAGAAAAGCATAAACACCAAATCAGGATGTTTAAAAACATAATCAGAAGCGTAAAAAAATAACTAGAAGCCTACAGAGATGGAGGATGTGACCTACAAACTCGTACGTGAGCGAGACTGAACGAGAGACAGAGATCGAGAGGGAGCGACGATTGTGCAACGGCGCCAGTGGCGTCAGTGGCGTCAGTGAGTCTGAATAAGACACGTAGATTTAGACTGGGCGGTCGTCGGTGGCGTAAGTGTTGTCGTGACGGTGAGATGCACAGGCTGGGGGTAGGCGGGGGAGCGAAGAAGGACTAGGGTTTCGATCGGTAGAGCGGTGAGACACGCAGAATGTACGATTGGGAGTTACTGAGCAGGAGCCCTCATGGAGTCATGGGCAAGCCAAGAAAGATTTATTATTTTATTCCATTTAGTAATATATATTTTTAATAGAATTTATTTACGTATACAAATTACAATTAAACATTAATTATTCAAAATTATTATTTTTATAGTTTTATAAAATAGATATGAACTAGATTGTTTAACCCGCGCATTGCAGTGAGATCATAAATTATATTTTTATTATAAATAGATTACTCTAAAATACTAAAATAACATTAGTTATCAATCGTGATTCTCACCTGAGGGTTACTCACTACTTTCAATCTAAGTTTATAAAATGAAATAATTTGATTGATCGACCAACTAAATAAAAAAATAAATGTCATTTTAAAAATAGTTGAGATGACAAACAATTTTACGATGAAATGTAGAAAAAAAGAATGCGATCATAATGATATATTCGTCTTTTTTATAATATAATATATCAAACGTTATGACACATAAACAAAACAATTATATATTACATATGAAATAAAATAATAAGTTAGCTGCATACGTACCTGCCTAATAAAAATAGTTCCGATGATAACAAATTTTATATTAGAATGTAGATTAAAATAATGCGATCATCACAGAAAACACAAAATTGTTATATGTTATATATAAAGTAATAAAAAAGTCAGTCGTTTACATTCCTACCAGCTATCTTTATTATTCGGTGAACAGTGAAAGAGCGCGATCGATCAATCAACTAACTAATTAAAATTTTGTTATTTTAAAATAGTTGACACGAAATAGAATTTTATTTTAAAATGTAGATAAAAGAAAAGTGATCATGATGATATATTTGAATTTTTATAAAATATAATACATCAAACGTTATAATAAGAAAAAAACAATTATATATTATGTATATAAAATAAAATATTTAGGCTGCTGCATACGTGCCTGCTTAATGAAAATGGTTCTGATGATGATAAATTTTTATATTAGAATGTAGACAAAAATAATAATATAGATTAAAATTTTAGTTTATAGATAAAACAATATTTTATATTTTATTATAATAAACAAAATATTATGAAATATATTTTTTTATATCTTTTGTTTATTTTTTCAACATTTAATAATTTTATATAATGTTTATTTATTTTTAATAAATTTATAAGCAAACGAATATTTTTTAATTAAATATATAGATAAGTATTGATGGGATAACATTTACATTTAGATTTAAATTTTATTGATTATTCAGTTTAATAAACATATAAAATATGACAGATAAACATATAAAAGTAGTTTTTTAATCGGCATATATTATAAAATAGGTAAACATATGACATTTATTGTTAAGAAAAAATTATGTGCTAGCTTACTTTTTTACTACGAGCCATTTTTATCGTCCCGCCTGTTGGGGCAAAATTGTGTCATCCCTAATTCAAACCTCAGAAAAAACGTCGCATTGATATACTTTTTTTTTACATTTAACGCTTCTCATTTTTTTGTGTTGTTTATCTATTAATGTTTCAAAATTAACACATGTTTTAATATGTTAGGCACAAAAAGGCCTCAGTCAAACCTGCTCTACATCTTAGGGGGAGATTTTTAATCAAACCTGTTTGATACACTTGAAGGGAATATTTAAGGCCTGTTTATGCCTTATTGAAACCTGAAAAGTAATTTGCAATATGAGTCAAAGCTGTTTACCTTGTTGCATTCGTTGCAACTAAGGCAGATTGTCCAAGCTGTTTTGTCTGCTGAACAGGCTGGACATAAACTGTCTACGCTGCTCTGTTCTGGTGAGCAGCTTGGACAGATTCTAAGTGTTCTGTTCTTTGTGAACAGACTAAACACTTTATGGAATATGTTTCCAAGTCCTCATGTATTATTTTTGGCTACAAGATCAGTTTACAAGTCGAAGATAAAGGGGAAAACAGAAACTATAAAAGTCTGCCTACGCTGTTCAGTTACGTGAAGACAAAAGGATATTTGAAATGGGTGACTGACCATTTCTTGTATCACAAATGGCCTTAACAAAAGAAGAAAGATGCAAAGTTGACATTCCTCTTTTGGTTAAAGGCTTATGCAACAGAGACAAAAAGAAAAAGATAAAGATTCTGCCACATGAAGACAAGTCTGCTTTTTCAGAATGTGCAGAAAAGTTGTTTTGTCTTTTTGGAAAGACATCCCACTATCTTATCGTCCAATGAAGAAGCTTCACTGAGATTCTCAGTGAGAGTATAAAAGGAAGCTTCTAAGGTTTGTGAGATTAACTAAGAGTGAGAAATTCAGATCGTGCATCGAAGTGTGTTATTACATGCATGCAAGTCTACTTGAATAGAACACTAACGTGTGTCTAAGCTGCTCCTATTCAACCTGTCCATCCGTGTCTTGTAAAATCAGTGAGTTCATCTAAGTGAGTGTATTCATTGTATCTAGTCTGAGTGTGTCTTAGATTAGTTGAACATCTGTTGTATCTGTCATCTCAGCTTGAACTTCTCCGCAGTCAAGCTTGTTTGTAATTAACACTTGTTAATAGTATACACAAGCATTGAGAAAAGAGTGTTGATTTTTAATTTTCTGTATTCACCCCCTCTACAGCTTAGAACAATACTCTAGGGAAACCTTTTGGGACTTACAACTGGTATCAGAGCAGATAGAGTGTGTGTTAACTCTAGATCTCTCATTCTCCCTACTTCCCCATGGACAATAGTGCTACCAGTTCCTCCTCTTACTATGACAATGGTTCAATGGCCAAACCCCCCAAATTCAATCATCAAAACTTCTCTGGTTGGAAGTGCAGAATGATGCTCTACTTAAAGAATCTGGATGTACAACTGCAGAGATAGTAATGGAAGGTCCCTATGTGCCAACTTCTGTTACTACTATCACTCCTGCTGTTGAAGGAGCTGCTCCTGAGATCAGAACCTTTGAGAAGGCCAAAGCTCAATGGTCTGATGAAGACAAAAGGCTGGTTGCTCTTGATGCAAAAACCAGGAATAACCTGGTCATTTCTCTTCCTGATGATGTGTTCAAACAGGTTGAGAAGATGAAGACTGCAAAGGAGATGTGGGATACTTTGTGTACCGTCTATGATGGTCCCACAATCACACTGGATAACAGGATCAACAATCTTGTTAGACAGTATGAACTCTTCTTTGCAAAACCAAAGGAGTCTCTCACAGAAACCTAGACCAGGTTCACTGCTCTTATCAATGATCTCAAAGCTGTTGGGATCACAAAGGACAATTTAACTCTGGTGAACAAGTTCTTGGACATCCTGACTGACGAATGGAACTATTTTTCTACTATCTTGAGAAATTTAGGCACCATCAAAGGTATGGATCTTGTAAATTTGTATGGATCCCTACTGAATGATGAGCAGTCAAGGCAACAGAAAATAAATGCCTTGGAAATGTCTAAGAGAAGTGCTGCCTTGGTGGCCAGCGTGAGACAACCTGTTGGTCAGGTATGTGATGTGTTCACACAATCTGATCAACAGGCTGATGTTGAAAGGGAAGAGATGTCTGAGCAGGAAGACTGTGAAGAACTTGCTGAGCTTGATGATGAGCAAATGATTGCAATGCTTGTCAAGAAGTTCAACAAGAAGAGGTTTGGTGGAAGAATGCTGCAGAGGAACTCAAATGCCATCAAAAAGAAGGTATTTGATAAAACTAAGGCTGAGTGCTTTAAATGTGGCAAGACTGGCCACATAGCTGCTGACTGTGTGTCTAAAGCTGTTGGTCAATCATCCAAACCATTCAAGACAAACATGGACGATGACTACAGAGTTAAGTACCTTATGGCCATGGCTAAGATGAAAAAGTTGGAAAACTCAGTGGCTTCCAACAAGCAAAAGGGACTCATGGCCGACACATGTGATTGGGAGGAATCTGACTCATCCTCAGATGAAGAAGATAACAACTGTCTGATGGCCAACACTGATGTCCCATCAACAAGCAACTTCAAACAAGACCTGGCTGAAGCTGAAGCCTTTAGCAGCTTAGAGAACTGGAATCCCACAATGATGTAGAAGGTATAAAATTTTATATCTTAGTTCTGATGAAAAAGTAAAAATGTTTGAATATATGCTTGTTGACTTAAAAGCTGCTGTTGAGAAGCACAATGTTTTACTGTCTGAAATCTCTAAGCTTAAAACTGATCTTGACATAAAAACTAGTAAACTGGACATTTTCCATAAGTTGGAAACTGAGCTTGATGAATTAAAACACATTAATTCCATTTTATTAGAGGAAAATAGAGAAACAGACATAAAACATGCAAAGCTTCAAAAGATTGTTGACTCTTGGTGCCAATCTACACAAAAAGTCAGCCACTGCATCAGTCCACAGATCCCTGCACAGATCCAAGCCTATCTTGGAGGGGATCTTGACAAAACAGCTTCTATTGTTGAGATAAAAAATCTAAAAAATAACTTATCCACTCTTGGTGAGCTTCCCAACACTTTCATCCAGAAAGTAAATGGTAAGCTAGTCTCAACAAACAGGTTTGTCAGGCCTCAAAATACTGACAGCTTGTGTGAAAAAGCCCCAAAAACTGATGATGGAATATGTTCTCCATCAAATCAGCCTGCTAAGTGCTCAGCTGGCTCACACAAGCAAAAGAAAGGAAAACAAGCTCAAGCTGCAGGTGTGGACTCTAAACCTGTTGACAAAAGAGGCTCTGGGTCTAAAGCTGATGGTAAGAGACCTGTTAATCCGTTTGATGCTAATCATTTTGAGAAAAAGTTTTCAAAAGGTAAGCAACCTGCTTTCAACAGGGGTAAGTCTCATGTTGAAAGTAAATCTACTGTGATTTCAAATAAGTTTTTAAATCATAGTGGAAAATTGGTTATAAATGAAGGTAAGTCTTTCAAAACCAAAAGCTGTGATTATGTTGATAGGCAACATCCATCACATCTCAGTAAGAGCAAAGGCAAAGCCATTGCTCAACCTGAGAAGTTTGTGAATAGGTTTCCGAAACCTGTGGAAGGTCAAAGGCCAATCAAACTTCCAGTGTTTGATATCTGTCCTCCCAAAAAGAGGAAAGAAGATACAGGCATAGCTGTTGCCATTGTGCCTTCCACCCAAACTGTTGATTCATCTAAAAACAGTAATAAGTTTGCTAAACCTGCTGACAGAATCAACAAAAATAATTCAGAATATGTTTCTGGAGGTTCTTCTTCCAAAAAGGCTAAAAAGAGAAAATGTTACAAGTGTGGGAAGAAGACACATATGGCCAAAGACTGTCCTGAAACTGAGGACATGAGGCCTGTTGACTCTGCTAGTTCCATCATTGCAAAAATGAGCAGTGTTGGAAGTAACATAGTCAATGAGGATGGTATCCAAGCTGATACTATCCAAATAGGATATATTAGTGTGAATATCACTGATCCATCAACAAATTTTGATGAAGTAGGAGAACTCATCCCTATGATGAGTTCCCCTAAGAACAACTAATATTTTCTCATGACACTCTGCAGGACAAACAACCATCCCAGGTTTGGTACTTGGACAGTGGCTGCTCAGGACATATGACAGGTTGCAAGGACCTGCTGAGTGATCTCAGGCCTGAAAAAGGGCCAAAAGTCACATTTGGTGACAATGTACAGGGATCCACAGAAGGATATGGAACTCTTCAAGCTGGTGCTGCTGTATTCAAAAGGGTAGCCTATGTGTCTGGGCTGAAACATAATCTTGTAAGCGTAAGTCAAATGTGTGATGCTGGCTACAAGGTTAACTTTGATGAGCACCTGGGTTACATATTGGATCCCCAAGGCAAAGTTGTGCTGTGTGCACTACGAAAGAAAGGTGTATATGTTGTGGACATGAAATCTGCTGATCCCACAACTGAAACCTGCTTTTTCTCAAGAAGCAATGCAGACCTGAACTAGTTATGGCACAAAAGGCTACCACACCTGAACTTCAAGAATATCAACAAACTCTGTAAGAAAGAGCTGGTAACAGGTTTGCCTTCTGTAACCTTCGTTAAGGATAAACTCTGCACAGCTTGTGAGAAAGGCAAGCAGAGAAAACCATCTTTTAAATCTAAGCACAATTTCTCTATTGATACTCCTCTCTTCTTAATCAACATGGACTTGTTTGGACCAGTCAGTGTCCCAAGTCTAGGAGGAGGAAGATACACTCTAGTAATGGTTGATGAGTTCTCCAGGTTTACATGGGTGATCTTTCTGAAGAGCAAAGGAGAGGTTGCTAGAGAAATCTTGGATTTATAAAAAAGATGGAAATACTGAAGTCTGCTCAAGTAAAGCAGCTTAGAAGTGATCATGGTACTGAATTCAGAAACAATACTCTTGAGGACTTCTGTGAAGAAAGAGGGATCTCACAGAATTTTTCAACAGTAAGAACTCCACAACAAAATGGAGTTGCTGAAAGGAGAAACAAAATTCTCACTGAAGCTGCTAGAACCATGCTGTGTGCATCGGGTTTACTTTCATCATTCTGGGCTGAAGCTGTCAATACTGCCTGCTTCACCCAAAATAGATCCTTGGTGATGAAAATGTTCAACAAGACTCCCTATGAGTTAATCAAAGGGAGGAGGCCAAATATTAGCTACTTTCATGAGTTTGGATGTCCCTGCTTCATTCTGAATCAGAGGGACCAACTGGAAAAGTTTGAACCCAAAGCTGATGAAGGTGTGTTTGTTGGATACTCTGCTATCTCCAAAGCCTACAGAGTTTACAACAACAAGAGAAAGGTGATAGATGAATCTATCAATGTCTCCTTTGAAGAGTCTAGGAATGCCTCCACCAAATCTGTTCCTGAATCTGTTTCAGGAGTGTTCAACTTTGATGATCTTATGCATTCCATCAATGAAGAAAAGACTCAAAATCTTCCACTACATCTAGAGTGGAACTTGTTAATCATGATGGGCATGATGCTGACTATGTTGATACACCCTGTGTGAATAAGTGTACTGACATAATTACTACATCATGTCCTGAACCAATCAATGCTGATTTTCCTGGATCCTCTGCTGATATGTTCAACAATGGAGAGTCATGCTCAACAAGTGAACAGACTCAAGATATCAGTGTGTCTGAAAATCTCGAGAGCTGCTCAACAGGACCTGTTGAAGATGTAAATAACTCAGGAGAATCCTCATTGAGGCAAGATCCTAAGTGGATCAGATGTCACCCAAACGATCAAATAATTAGTGACATCAACAAAGGGGTGCAAACAAGATGGGACATCTTAGGAAACTTTTTGTATGTTTTCTAGCTTTGTGTCCCTGATGGAGCCTACGAAAGTGGATGAAGCACTTAAAGATGCCAATTGGATCACTTCCATGCAAGAAGAGCTCAATCAGTTTGAGAGAAACAAAGTATGGAACCTGGTCCCTGATCCTAAAGGAAAAACAACAATTAGCACCAAATGGGTTTTCAGGAACAAGATGGATGAGCAAGGTCATGTCATTAGAAATAAGGCAAGACTAGTTGCTCAAGGCTACAGACAGGAAGAAGACATTGACTATGATGAAACATTTGCTCCTGTGGCCAGGTTAGAGGTAATTCGTTTGTTCTAGCCTATGCGACTCATAAGAGCATGAAGGTGTTTCAAATGGATGTGAAGAGTGCATTTTTGAATGGAAAAGCTGCAAGAAGAAGTCTATGTCAAGCAGCCTCCAGGTTTTGAAAATGAACATCATCCAAGTTTTGTCTATAAGTTGGACATAGCCCTCTATGGTCTAAAACAAGCCCCTGGAGCCTGGTATGACACTCTAACTAATTTCCTTATGAGCAATGGTTATTTTAGAGGTATAGTGGATACCACACTGTTCATAAAAAAGGTGAAGTCTGATATTATGCTTGTTCAAATTTATGTGGATGACATAATATTTGGTTATACTAATGAGCAGTTGTGCAAGAATTTCTCACTACTCATGAAGTCTAAATATGAAATGAGTATGATGGGAGAACTTACTTTCTTTTTAGGATTACAGGTTAAACAAACATCAAATGGAATTTTCATAAATCAAAGAAAATATACTTTAGATCTTTTGAAAAAGTTTAAATTTGATTAAAGTTCTCCTATCAAAACCCCAATGGCAACCAATGTAAAGTTGGATGCAGATGCCAGTGGCAAAGATGTTTCAGTAACAGCTTACAGAGGCATGATTGGGAGCTTGCTATACTTAACTGCTAGTAGACCAGATATTATGTTTGCTACCTGTTTATGTGCTAGGTTTCAAGCTAATCCTAAAGAATCACATCTAGCTGCTGTAAAAAGAATCTTCAGATACCTTAAGGGTACACCAGGTTTGGGTCTTTGGTATCCCAAAGACTCATGTCTTGAGCTAACAGGATATTCAGATTCTGATTTTGCAGGCTGCAGGCTAGACAGAAAAAGCACAACAGGTGGGTGTCAACTCCTTGGTGGTAAGTTGATAAGTTGGTGTAGCAAGAAGCAGAACTCAATTTCTACTTCTACTGCTGAAGCTGAGTATATTGCTGCTGGAAGCTGCTGTGGGCAGATTCTGTGGATGCACCATCAGCTTGAAGACTATGGACTTGTATATAGGAAGACTCCTATTCTGTGTGATAATACAAGTGCTATAGTTATCTCCAACAATCCAATATTTCATTCCAGAACAAAGCATATAGAGATCAGACATCACTTCATCAGGGATCACATCCAGAAAGGTAATGTGGAGGTAAGTTTTATTTCCACAGATGAACAGCTTGCAGACATTTTCACCAAGCCTCTTAATGAAAACAGGTTTAATTATCTTGTAAGCAAGCTGGGCATGTTAAATAAAAGTGACTAAGTGTCCTAAATGTTCTAAGTTAGTATATGTCTCAAGCTGCTCAAGTTTCTCAGAACAGCTTAGGCAGAACAGGCTATGCATGTTCTACACTTAGCCAATTTCTGAAAACTTGAACAACTTGAGCGTATAACAGGTTTGACAATATCAGTTTTCACCTTAAACCTGGTCTGTCGATCAAACCTCCAACCTGTTCACTCTCTCAATCTGTGATACAAGACATTGTCTTGTAATTTGGTCAGCTATTGAACACAACCTGTTCCTGCATAGCTGCACAGGTTGAATGAACAGCTTGTGATGACCCTGCTCATCACAGGTTTGACCAACAGCTTAGACCATCAGTTTTAATTACCTTTCTTCACGATTAAGTTATTTAATTTCTGTACTTATTTAACTTAATTACTGCGGATAATGTGTGTTACCGTGTTTTAGTGACTCAAAAGGGCTCAAGTGGTCTGACAACCGTTCTGACATGGACAACCGTTCCGTCTTCCGTTAAAGAACTTTTCAAATCAACCACCCAAACTTTTCTCTCTCATACCCACTCACATTCAAACCCTATAAATACCCCTCCACTGTTTCATCTCCGTCTTCCTTACTGCTTCCATAACTTCTAAAGAACCCTAAAATCGACTAAGTGTCTTGTGCTCATATCCTCACTATTCTCACCATGGCTCACCAAAACAACCCCTTGCTCCCAGTATTTGTTGGTACAGATGTTCAGAAACATCCTTCTGTTACCACAATGCTAACACTGAAACCCACAAACTACATAGCCAACCTAACCATTCCCAAAAACTATGTTGGGAAAGGTTATGAAAATATGGTGGAGTTTCTAAAGGTTCACCCTCTGCATTACGCCATGGCTGCCACTCCTGGTGTCCTATACCAGGAGATGGTATATGAGTTTTGTACACCTGTGCCTACGACCCAGCAACCAAAGTCATAAGGGGAACCATTCTCAATGGGACTCAGACCATTGAGATCACTACTGGTCTTATCAGGGAAGTTCTTCATCTCCCTGTGGCTGAAACCTATGATCAGCCACAACCTGAAAATGATCAGATGGGAAATCTGCTACGTTTTTGTGGTGTAGCAGAGCCCAAGATTGGAGCCACTCTGTTCAGGATGGATCTATCACCTACTTACAGCTTCTTATTTGCCTTAGTGGTGATGTGCTTTAGCAGCAAAGTTGGTTCCTTTGACCAACTCAGCCGTGATGAGATCCCAATAGTCCTACAGCTCGTAGATGGGACTACCATGAACATGGCTCGGTGGAGTTTCATGAATTTGAGGAATCTGGTGCAGAAGGAAATACGTCCAGCTCCTGTTCGATATCCACGGTTTCTGAGCCTCATTTTCAAGCATGTCTGTGGTGAGCATTTATACAACTCCCATCCTATGTTACGTACTGCTGCTTTCCCAGTGATTGGGAATAGAGTTTTCTACACCCCTGTTGTTCCAAATGAGCCTCCTCTATCAACACCAATGAGAAGGTTGCTTAGTATGGTAGAAGGACCCTCTACTGTGAGGGTGGATCCAGTGACTGCTCCCAAGGGAAAATCCAAATCCAGGGCCAAATTTGTTAAAAGGGTTCTGGAATCGACTCAAGCTGCGCCTG
Source organism: Centrapalus pauciflorus (assembly GCA_020465985.1). Taxonomy (NCBI): domain Eukaryota; kingdom Viridiplantae; phylum Streptophyta; class Magnoliopsida; order Asterales; family Asteraceae; genus Centrapalus; species Centrapalus pauciflorus. The sequence continues at coordinate 115,965 of JAANYP010000380.1, forward strand.
TCAGCAAGAAGGCAAAAACAACTAAGTCCAAGTCTGCTCCATCAGCCTCTGTGGCTGAGGGGGAGTAGGCTTCTCACCCTGGTTCATATGTTAAACCTGAAGCCTTTGTGGCTGATGCCTCTGTGGCACCTGAGACTATGGAACAGGCCAACCCACCTGTTTCTGACCCAGTCTCACCACCAGTCCAAACAGAACCCCTCATCACATCTCCACAACTTCAATCCTCCACCTCATCTCTTAAATCCTACAGACGCAAAACCTTAGCCAAAAAGAAACGAACAGACCAAACTAGCCCCTCTGACCCCTCTCAACAGGAGTCAGTTGACAAAGAAGCAAACACTGCTGCTTCTCCTACTTTGGGAGAAGGTTTAGCACACTTGGAGCAGGCTTCACTCCAACATCTGTCTACCCTGAGTCAACCTAGGCCCTCTGGTTCCTCCCAACAGGAGCCAGTTGTACATATGGAGACAACCACATCAACTATTCCAGCCTCCCAACAGGCTGAGAATATTGAAAGACAGGAGTTCACTCCACTCCACACTGAGTCCACACAGTCTTCACTCCATACTTCTCCTACACAACCTGAGTCTGCACGAGGTGCCAAACCTGCTGGATTAGACCATCCAGTAGATCAGCCTCCAACTTCTGCTCCTCATGATACAGCTGTTGTACACCCAACAGCTGCTGAAGGACCAACATCCCAAGCTGATGAACCATAGGGAACAAACCATCCCTCTGGTGAGGCTGCACCTTAAATGCATATCTCATCAGCAGGTTTCACCACTACTGAAGTTGAAATGCACATCCCTGTTGGTACATCATGTGTGACGATAGCAGTCTAAGTGATCCTACATTGTGATTCTAGCAAGTGTTTGTTATATATGTTTATATATGGTTGATAGTTATTATTGCTTGTGTGTTTGAACATGATGTAACGTATTACAAGAAGTTCAAACATAAAGATCAAAGATAAAATCAATCATAAGGTAAAAACATAAGTTTCAATACTAAGTTAAGTATGTGAAATACTAGATTCGAATTATATAAGGGTTGACATTCGAATCTGTGATAGATTCGAATGTGGGACTAGATTCGAATGAAGGCAGATTCGAGAGTGTTAGTGAGGGCAAACTCGAATGGGCTTTGGGCCAGATTCGAGTTTGGCCCATAACAGACTCGAATTAGCCTCTATAATTAGGGATAGACTCGAAATATTATGGGACTTTTTGCAGAATTCGTGAGTGATTAAGCAAAAGGCGATCTCGAGTTTATCATCAGTGTTAGTGACGTTTCGGAGAGAATCAGTTCGTAGGATCGTTCGTGTGTCGTTCGTTCAGCCTCTGATAGTCTCCGTGTTTCGTGTGTGAGAGTTGTTTCCGTCTACCCGTTAACGAGGATTCCGCACTCGTTGACGGTTCCACGTCTAGATAGATCTCGAAGTGGTAGACCTTACAAGTGGTATCAGAGCCAGGTGAGTGTTCTTGGTAACCCAAAGGGTTAAGAGATTCAGCAATGTATTTTGGAAAGACAACAAAACCTTCAGCGACAGCCGACCTGAAGACTGCTACAGCGTTTTTCACCGGAGAAACGTCGTCACCAGCAGAGACTGATGACACATTGAATCGCGCGTTCTTAGGATTAGGAAGATCGGAAGAACCGCAGCCTCAAGTACAACAGGCATCGACATCTCAGAGCTATTCGAAGATGCCCATGAGCGCAAAATCAGCGGAAGAACATTTGAATCTGCTTGCTTCTTTTGTGGCCGCGTACGGGATTTGTGTTCAGGGGAAGATTAACGATCCTGCTCTCTGGGTTGAAGACTACGATCAGGTCAACCCTGATGATCTTGAGGAAATGGATCTTTAATGGCAACTGGCCATGGTAACCCAAAGGGTTAAGAGATTCATTAAAAGAACTGGGAGGAATCTGACAATGAACAACAAGGGGATTGGATTTGATAAGTCCAAGGTAAAGTGCTACAACTGTCAAGGTCTGGGACACTTCTCCAGAGAATGTCAGAGGCCGAAAGTAGAAACGTATCAAGGGCAGAATCAGCATCAGGGATAGTATCAGAATCAGTCTCAACAACGATACCTTCCGAGTTCATCTGCCGGTCAAGCCAACCTAGCGGGTCTCCTATCCAATGTCACTTCAGACAGACAGCTAGATGGTACGTATGACTGGAGCTCACATCCAGAATCAAATGCTCGAGCTTTTATGGCTGAAGTCACAGAGACTGGGTGCGAAGGAGAAGAGCAGACCACAAGGGAAAACAGTCCGATGTGGGTGGAAAAGACGAATGATCAGACAGTTCTAGAGTTTGCTGCTCAGATGGCCAACGTGGAATCTGATAACTCAAAGGTTAGTCTGACTTACTCTCTTTTTCGTGAATTATGTACGTTGTGTGTTAATTCTAACGATAGGTTAAATCTAGTCTTAGAATCACATAAAACCATAACTGCTCAAAATGAGAATCTAAAAGTTGAAAACGCTAGCCTGAACGATATTAAGCAAGATCTTAAAGAAAAACTTAAGGCTGATGCTCAAGACGTAATAGTTCTGAAAGACAAACTGAGTGAGCAGTGTGTTAGAATAGAGCTTATGTATGAGCATGTAGAGGCCTTGACCAAAAACCTTAAAGACAAAGACATTGAGCTAGCCGAAACAAAGGTAAAGGTAGCAGAGGCAAACAGTAAGCTAGAAAAGTTTAGGAATTCAAGCCTAAACCTAGGGAAAGTTTTAGATGCCCAGAGACAATCTAAAAAGCCCGTAGGTCTAGGATTTCATGAAATTCCTCCACCTTTTAATGCAAACTATGTGCCTCAGCCTCAGGAGAAAACTGATAAATCAGTAGACTTAGAGGACACACCTGAACCTTTATCTGAGCCTATAGTAGAAAATACACCTAAGGTGGCTGACACAACCGTCAAGGTTAAGAAAGTCAAATTTGTGACTTCCTCCAGTGAAACACCTGCAGGAAAACATAAAATTGATTGGGCTGATCAGGACGATGAGCCAGTCGCCATAGATGTACATAAGGACCAAGACACTAGTGAGACACCTAAGTCTAAAGGAACACATAAAAAGTCCATAGAGAAGATGTCTTGCTTCAGATGTCATGAAAAGGGGCATGTTGCTTCTCACTGTCCACTTAGGAAAGCCGATGTTACACCTAAGACAGTGAACCCAACACCTGTTAAGCCCTCAACCAGTGTGGCGAGCACTAGTAGTTCTCAGAGTACCGAGAAAACTGGGCATGCCGCACCAAAACCAGTTGTGAAACAAACACCGGTAAAGGTTGGACCAAAGGAAGGGGTTAGGACAAATTCACCGAATCAGGTCATTAATCAACCTAGGTCAGCACCTCAACAAGTCTATAGGAGCACAACACCTAGCAGGTCACACACTCCAGTTAGGTCTCATACTCCAGTTAGACAGTACGCACCGGTAAGAGCTCAGGGATCACAGTCCGAAATGCAATACAATAGGAATTATTCTAGAGCTCCACAACAAATGCCTACTCAAAGGCAAAGAGTGAATTTAAATCACTCGGCACGACAACAAACTCCTGTTCAACGACCCAAGTCACCTGAAAGGCGAGATGGGTACTTGAAAGAGTTTAAGTATGTGGACGAGAATGGTATAACCAAGTCAGTTATGGCTTGGGTTCCCCGTGATAACTAACCTATTTTCTTTCATGTGCAGGAGATTACCACAGGTCCAAACAACAAATGGTTCGTCGACAGTGGATGCTCCAGGCACATGACAAGGGAACGAAGTCTTCTTACAGACTTCAAGGGTGGGAATCGGGGGTTTACATCATTCGCCGGTAACAAAGGAGGAAACATCACGGGTACCGGAGTGGTCACTAATGGGACGATCAGCTTGGACCAAGTTTATCACGTTGATAAACTGGTTCACAATCTCATTAGTGTATCTCAAATCTGTGACAAGAAGAACTCAGTGTTGTTCACGGACACTGAGGCGTTAGTGCTAAAGCCGGGATTCAAAATTCCTGAAGAATGGGTATTGATACAGGCGCCAAGGAAAAACGACTTGTACATGCTTGATATGAATAAGCCAGAGACTTCGATGGGGCCAATTTGTTTACTATCCAAAGCTTCGGAGACGGAATCGGTACTGTGGCACAGACGCATGGCTCACTTGCACCTAAGAAAGATGAACTACATAACGAAGAATGGACTGGTGCAAGGTGTGCCTATGAAGAGCTTTCAGTTCGAGGACAAGTATCTACCGTGCAAGAAGGGCAAACAACATAAGAAGACACATAAGTCCAAGACGCAGAACTCCATAACCTCAACATTCGATTTGTTGCACATGGACCTTTTCGGACCAATCAACAAAAGGAGTATAGGAGGTAGTTGGTTTTGTTTGGTTATCACTGACGATTACTCACGCTTTTCTTGGGTTTTCTTTTTAGGTACAAAGGACGAGACGGCTTCCAAGCTCATCGGGTTCTTAGACCAAGTGGAGAATTCCTACGGAACAAGGGTTAAAAGAATACGTAGTGATAATGGGACTGAATTCAAAAACACTGTAATTGGTGTATATTGCCTATCAAAGGGCATAGTGCATCAATTCAGTGCACCATATGAACCTCAACAAAATGGGGTGGCCGAACGTAAAAATAGGACATTGATTGAGGCTGCAAGGACTATGCTTTCGGATTCAAAGCTTCCTACCATGTTTTGGGGGGAGGCAGTGAATACCGCGTGCCATATTTTAAACCGAGTCCTTACAGTCAAATCTTTGAACAAAACATGTTATAAAATTTGAGAGTCGAAAACATGTAACTCTGTTGTACGTAAGTACAGACCTGTTGCCTCTGTTTAGATTCGGGTTGGCAAGATATGTCGCTTTGTTGTACATTGGTACAGACCTGTCACCGCTGTCTTGCTAACTTTAAAGATAAACCTTAAGTCAAACTAAGACACTTTGTTGTATGAAAATACAGACCTGTGTCCGATGTTTGTCTTCTAAAGAAAGTTTGCAAATACCAACAAGTTAGAATCTCTGTCTGTGTGCCTTGATCATAAAAGTATGTCTATGTCTGAGTCACGTAAGATAATTTCATGATAAATAAAAATGCCAAGGGATATTCCAAAATGTAGAATGTTTAAAGGGGTTAAATACCAACAATCGGCTAAGTGGGTATTTCACGACAAACAATCAAAGGAATAAAAAATTCCTAAGTGTGAAAGTTTAAGTACCGAAAGTGAGTATCAGACATCGCTATCTGATTGAACCTTTCTTAGACTATACTCATCAAAAATATTTTGTTTAGCATTTAGCTTAGATTGTAAATTGTAATAAGTAGAGCTTAAGTTTAAGTTAAATTTTTTGGTCAAAATTTTAAAATTTTATTTTTACTTAGTTTTTTATTTTATTTTATTTTACTTTTATTTTTACTTAGGAAAAATGTCAAAAATTACTGAGGGTGCATTCACAGTTGGATAAAATAAACACTGCGTGAAAAATCATGTGCTTAGGGTAAAAGAGTTGGCATAGTTTATCTTGTTACACAATACCATAGAAAAGGTTGAAAAAGTTGAAGTTATTTCAAAATTTTTGAAATTTTTCTAAGTGTTGGTGTTATTCAAGTTTAGGACAGACTCGAAACAGGGTTTTCGAATCTGTCAGTAGATTCGAGTCTGGCCATAGATTCGAAGGTAGGTGTTATAAATAGGTAACCGTTCTTGTCATTACTTCTATCTGTTTTCGAATCTACTTCCTCGAATCTATCTTGGCGATCTCGAATCTATTCCTCGAGTCTACCGTTTCTCATATATACGACAATCTGTCGAGTTTATAGCTAAAGTGTTCGATTCTACTCCTGTATCTAGGTATAATCAACTTGATTGTACAAGATTCATGTAGTTTTATACACCATTTTAGGCAAAATCATCGATTTTTTGAAGGTTTAAGGGTCTCAATCGTGTTTTCAAAAATTACAAAGTTTGGACCAATAAATAGTCAAATTAAAGGCACATATCTGTGATTAGTAACTAGTAGGACTAATGAATGTAATTTTCTAAGTCCAAAAAGGTTAAAATCAAGAGATTTGGTGTTTGAGTCGAGTCGACAGTTCGAATCTGTTCCTGAGGTTTCTCGAATCTGTCATTAGACTCGAGAAGGACACTAGATTCGATTCTGTCATCAAACTCGAAAGGGGGACTTATTCGAATCTGTTAAGTTCGAATCTATATTTTATTTGCATTATTTAATTTAAATTTTATTAAACTTGTAGAAATTTAATTGTGTTGGATTTTGTACTTAAACAAGTTCAAAATAAAACAGATTTGAATTTAAACAAGTTTATTGATTTTTAATGAATCTAATAGTTTATTTTTGTGCAGATATGGCTGTTCGAGCTTTTGTGCCGAAGCACAATATGGTCCTTCACCCCGACCATCATATCCCTAAGGCGCAGGGATTCAGACAAATGCTAGATTTCCTAGTAGAATCTAGGATTGGTTTTGCGTTGTCCCATAATGTTCAGCTTGTTTTACCATATATTCGTCAATTTTATGATCATCTTCAGGTAGACTGCTCTGTCACCCCGACAGTGCTAAGGACAAGAATAGCAGGGCAACCGTTGGTGTTCTCTGCTGATATGCTGTGACAAGTTCTGCAGCTAGGCTCTCAAGAAGAAGAATCTGGGCCAATCGAGTTTCCTCTGAATATTAGGCAAGCGGCCTTTCAGAGAATGGGTTATAGTCTTGATGTAACAAAGGTTTCTTATATGAAGAGTGGGCTAATCGGCCAATGAAGATTTCTGGCTCATGTCTTTATGGTCTGCTTTGCACCAAAGAAAGCCGGGTTTGATTATATGGTCTCGAAGATTCAGTCTGGGATCATCGCGATAGTGTATAATCGACCTTTCAGTTTCTCGGAAATGTTTTTCTCCGAATTTGTTCATCAGATAACCGCTCCATAAAACCAACAATTCCTGCTATATCCGCGGTTCATCATGATGCTTATAAGGCATTTCTTGCCGAATCTGCCTCAGTCGAATGAGATTCAGAGTGTAGCGGTAATGGATAAGAGGATCTTTGCTGATTGTTCCTCGCACAAAGGAAGGTTGGCTGTTCCAGTTAAGCGTCCGTTGTTTGGAGCCATCTTGGATAGAAATTTTGAAGCCCCAGATGTTGCCAACTGGGCAGGGGAAGTTGAATGTCAATCAAGACAACCACAGCCACAACAACAACAACAACCACAGCCACCGCGTGCACAAAGGCGAAGACAAAGACCATCCGCGAGTCAAACTCAGGCGTCTAGGCCTTCTACGAGTCAGCAACCAGAGGTGCAGGAAGCCGGGCCGTCAAATGTCCCAAATGAAGTTGATCAATTGTGCCTAACGCTAAATGAAATTTGGGAGGCAGGGCCTCATGCAAATGAATTAATAGCTGCAGCGTTAGTGGGTGAATTACTTGAGCCTCCTGAGGGAGAAGAAGATGTGTTGAGAGATGTGGACGAATATGTGCCAGAGCAGACTGGTATAGATGAGTCATCATCTGCAACCGAATCGGAGGAAATGGAGGAAATTGAAGTAGAAGCTCCAGAATCAGGGTGTACTGAACCTCATGTTCAAATAGGAACATATGGATCAAGGTTGGTAGTTAACGAAGAAGCTTCAAGGAGGCGAGTAATAAGAGAGGCCGATGAATCAGATTTTGAAGAAGAAGAGATTGCTCCTTTAGTGACGAGGCAACGGGCCAAGCGTCATCGATTCATGCAAGGATCATCTTCTGCATCAACAGATCAACCAGAAATTCAGCAATCTCAAAACACTCAACCTCAAGAACCTCAAACCACCTTTCCACCACCACCACCTCAACATGAACCATATATTCCATCTCCAATCATTCCTACTGCAATACAGTCAATTCCTTCAACCTCATCATCATATGCCGACAATCAACGATTTCTACAGCTTAAAGCTTGTGTTGACTTTCAGAATGTCCATATCTTAAGCATAACCAAGGCAATCAGTGAAATTCAGGCGCATAATGCAAATCTCGATAAGGAGAATGCCGATTTGAAAAAGATTGTGGAGAAAGTCCAGGAAGAGAACACAGAGCTAAAATCATTTGTAGCAGATCAGGCCGCAGAGATAAGTGCGATGCGCTCCCTAATAGAGCAGTTAATGAAAAATTTACAGGCTCAGAGGGAGACGTCGTGCCGTGATCAGAATGTACAAAGGCCGAGAGATGATGATGATGAAGACAACCAAGGCAATGATCCCAGCCCTAGAAGTCAGAATGAGCCAGTAGATTTTTCTGCTGCTCAGACTGCTCAATCTCAGGGGGAGCCTAGTCTAGCAGGAGGAGAAGTAGGAGAAGCGAGTTCATCTAAGCCTACAGATTTTGAGATTAGTGAGATGATCGACGCTCTCATGGATCTTGATGATGATCCGATGGATTTAGGTTTTGATTGTGAAGATGAAGAGCTAGAAGAGGGTGAGTTTGTACCTGAAGAGATATTTGACTGGCAATCGGATGACGAGGTATGTGCTGATGAGGATGATGAAGCTGATGAGATCATCGTACAGCAGAATCCTATCACTGATACATACGTGATAGATGGGAATGATATTGTTAACGTAGAAGTAGTGAATGCTGCGTTAAACGTTAAGCCATCAGTAGAGGAACCAGCCAGAGAACTAACAAATGAAGAGAAGAGAAAATTGTGGTTCAGAGATGAAAAGAAGGAGTTAGAGCTTAAAAGGAAATGAGAGTGCCGGGTACTGGGAAGTTGTCTGCACGCATATTAAGCTGGTTCTTTGATCGAGAACTGCAGCTATTCATAATTAAGAGGAAAGACGGGCTCCAGTACCTGAGACGAACACTGAAAGCTTTCAATTCACTGCCAAAGATCGAGATCACAGCGTTAGCATGGAAAGATCTGATTAATATTGGCAATGATCCCTACGCAGACGTAATTGCAAGAATCATAAGAAAAGAGGGAAGATCAAGGAAGTTTGAGCGACTGAATCCAAGGGTTGGAAAAAGAGTAGAAGATCCTTCACGGATTGATCCTCTAACTGGGCGACCTTGGATGAGGATCCATTACAAACCAGTAAGATGTCTTAGGAAGGTGCCTCTCAAGCCTATGCCATAGAATGTCTTGAAGAATCTGCATTGGTGGTATGCTGAGACTGAGACTAGAGAAGCGGTCATGGAGGACTTTGAAGAAAAAGTTATTCTTAGAGTTTACGATCCTCTTCACCTGGTAAACCTTTCTAGAGATGATCTTCATATTTTGCATGCTTGTAAGATTTCTAGTGATGCTCATATGGATAGCGAAGCAAGGAAATATGAGAATGTAGTCAAAGTATGTGTTGAAAAAGGCTTGTATGCTGGAAGTAGTTTGAATAAATAATAATCAAAGTTCTTAATCAAATGTGTGAATTATTAGAAGCTATCGTCAGGGGAGTCTGTTGGTACATCCTGTGTGACGATAGCAGTCTAAGTGATCCTACATTGTGATTCTAGCAAGTGTTTGTTATATATGTTTATATATGGTTGATAGTTATTATTGCTTGTGTGTTTGAACTTGATGTAACGTATTACAAGAAGTTCAAACATAAAGATCAAAGATAAAATCAATCATAAGGTAAAAACATAAGTTTCAATACTAAGTTAAGTATGTGAAATACTAGATTCGAATTATATAAGGGTTGACATTCGAATCTGTGATAGATTCGAATGTGGGACTAGATTCGAATGAAGGCAGATTCAAGAGTGTTAGTGAGGGCAAACTCGAATGGGCTTTGGGCCAGATTCGAGTTTGGCCCATAACAAACTCGAATTAGCCTCTATAATTAGGGATAGACTCGAAATATTATGGGACTTTTTGCAGAATTCGTGAGTGATTAAGCAAAAGGCGATCTCGAGTTTATCATCAGTGTTAGTGACGTTTCGGAGAGAATCAGTTCATAGGATCGTTCGTGTGTCGTTCGTTCAGCCTCTGATAGTCTCCGTGTTTCGTGTGTGAGAGTTGTTTCCGTCTACCCGTTAACGAGGATTCCGCACTCGTTGACGGTTCCGCGTGTAGATAGATCTCGAAGTGGTAGACCTTACAATCCCATCTCCCCATGATGAGGCACCTCTAAACCAAGGTGCTGCTGAGGGAACCACCCCAGGCTTTGGTGAAGGTGCTGCAACACAAGCAGCATCTGAAATGCCACCATTCTCCAACCCTTCTCCTGATGAAGCAGCTACAGCCACTGCTGAGGGACCCATTGACCCTTCCAAGCTGGGCCATATTACTTTTGCCCAGGCTATGGAACTTCTGTCCAAAGTAACCTTTCCCTCTCCATCACATCCTCAAACACCTGCCTCATCCTCATCCCACTCTCATTCCTCTCCATCTACACAATCCAAACAGTCCACTCATACTCCCCCATCCCCCAAAGATCTTCCTTTGAAGGATCGGCTTTCTTTGCTGACCAACAAAGTTGGCTCTTTGGAACATTCCATGACTTCTCTGCCCTTCATAATCTCAGACTCCGTGTCTGCACAGCTAAAGGGGTTCTTTGATCTATTCAAGGATTCCTTTGCAACCACTCCCCAAGCTGAACAGTCCTCACAGCTGCTTGCACTCACTGCACAGCTGCAAAACATCTCCACTACTCTCTCATCTATCCTTTCAAATCAACAGGACTATGTGTCCTCCATGACAGCCATATCCCAATAGCTGTCCACTCTCCTTACCACTTGCACTACTACCCTTCCTACTACACTGGCCAGCTTAAACTCTCTCATTGTCTCTCTGTCCAATTCTGTGTCAGCAAACCTTGATGATGTGCAAGACTCTCTTGAATTACATCTTGCACAGCTTCAAAGTTTGCTGTTCACAGCTTCTGACAAAGAAAATCTAGCTAAGCTGTCCTCAATTGCTGATTCTCAGTCCTCCTCTCTTCAGACCTGCCTTACCCAACTTGCAGAGGTTAAGGACAATCTAGCTTTCTTAGTGCATAGCCTGGTTGGCCCCAAGCCTGCTGCCAAACCTGCTGCTAAGCCTGCTGAATTTGTTTCTCCAGGCAGACCAGTTGTTGAAGGTTCTGAGCCATCTCCTTCAAAGGGGGAGAAGTTGTCTGCCTCAAAGACTAAGTCTAAGGGGGAGAAAACCTCTTCTCCTTCTAAGGAGAAATCAGTATTTGTTGGTCAAGCAGCAGGTGCATCACAAATAGGTCCAACTGAAGATGTCTTCCAACACACTGAAGCTGCTCAGCCTACTCAGGCTGGATCTCCAAACCCTGCACAAACTAAGGCGGAGGAATCCATTCCCGGGGACAGGCCAAGCAGAAGGAGGCATATGATTCTGGAAGAAGAAGAAGAAGAGGTTCCTGAAGCTGTTCAAACTATAACAGCCAAAGGAAAGAGGAAAGCAGTTGTAGACCCTGACCACCAAAGAGCAGCGCAACTAAAGTTTGACAAGGCAAGGGCAAAGGAAATGGGTCTTCCTATGGAGAAATACTATGAGTACAGAGATGGACATCTCCAAGCCCTGGAAAGACTAAGAAAGGAAGAAGCCTCAACCAAAGCTGCCAGATCCTTTGCATTCAAAGAGGCAAGAAAAATTATAATGCCTTCTTTGGATGTGCAAAGAAAATTTCTTGAAGCTGCTAAGGAGTCAGCGGTTGAAAAGGAAGGTGATAGCAAAGAGGGTGCTCCGGTCTTTATGACCAAGTCTAAGCAAGCATCCTCTACAAGAGCCCAAATCCACTTTGACAACTTGGCAAGAAAAAAGTTCTTTGATGTTACTGACAGAAGACTTGCCAAGGAATCTATTGTCAAAGCTGTCCCCATCTCAAGAAAAGGCAAACAGTGGAAACTACAGATAACTAGAATGGGTACTACAGGCCCAGAACTGGAAGCATATGATTACACTGACGTTGCTCAGATGGGATACAGAGAATGGGTGGAGTTGGCAGTTGCCCTGAGCCAGTCTAAGCCTGAAACAGCTAAGACTATCAGGGCATATGTCAAAAAGTTGATGGAAAGAGTGAGAGATATTGGCCTGATCTCAGAAGAACAAAGTAAGGGTATCTCAGTGGCTAACCCAAAAATAAAGGCCAAGAGGAACAGAAAGGATACAGAGCTGGAGGAACTCCTGATCATAATTGAACAAGGTGACGTTGCAGAAGAAATCAAAGGAGTAGACCACAGCCTGCCTAAAGGAGTGGAATTTGAGGATGGCAAGCTAATTGAAGAACCTGAGTTGGGGGTATTTTGTAACATCCCTATTTTTCAGTTACTTGTAATCGACAATTTAAGACTCAATTTAATGCATTGATGGATTTATTATTTTAATTTCGATCACAATTTAAAAATGAGAAAAAATGAGGAGAAATCCTCATTGTAGTTTTTTTTGAGCAAGCAAACCATAAGAAACCGATCCGGACAATTAAAATCGGTTTAAATAAGAAAATACGAAGTTGAGGGGTGTAATGTGCAAATGTGTCAAAATAGCAAATAAAAGAAGGAAGATCCTACATTTTTCACAATTCACACACACACTCTCTCTCCTCTCTCACCGAATCCTCTCTCTCTCTCTCTACCCACGGTTCCAAATCAAGAACTATAACAACTGCAAGCAACGATTCGAGGTAAAAATCGTTCTATATTACGAATTTTTGGATGTTGGGTTCGGTTTTCACAAAAACCGAATCATAGGATTTTGATTCTAAATGTTAATGCATGTTGAATCTGGTTAAGGAAATGTTAAAATCGAGTATAAAGGATGTTGCATACTAAATTTCAGATTCAGATTCGAAGTCTAAGTATGATTTTTGAAGTTAGTGTGTGTTTTAATGTGTGTTCATCGATATTTGATGAAAAATGGACATAAAGGGGGTAATTTGGTATATTCATGTTATGTTATAAGTTAAAAATGTACAATAAAGTTCATATTTGCAATTTTAGATACAGAAACATGCAAAAATGGTCAGAAAGTATTTTCTGGAAAAAGTTGGAAAATAATTAAGTAAGAACTCGGACCTGATGAACTCGGTTCGGACCATCCGAATTCGGGTCCATATCGATCCGGATCCATCCGAGTTCGGACCAGTATCCAAATTCGGACCCCTACCTAATTCGGACCAACTCTCATTTTGGACCTTGCCCCATTTCGGACCGACACCCATTTCGGACCTTCCCCAATTCGGACCAGCAATAGTTCTGATCATCCGAATTCGGATGTGGTCCAAATTTAGATCCAATTTCACTTAATTTTCAGAATTTAGGTTTTAATCAATTATTGACATAAATTCACTATTACACTGACTTGACAGATCATTGTGGTGTTATCAAACACACATTGATTCAGAGGCAAATCATACTGTACAACCCACTGTGAGTAATAGATTATCATTCTAACATTTATTGTCTTTGCATTCACGTTTTACATATTCAATGGCATGTTCACATTGTTGATATACATCAATTGGCACTCATGAATGATTTGTTGTTATGATGCACACTCGTACTTGACATGTAACGCACATGTAGCCAGCGTTCGTTTGAAAGTGCATCTATTTACATCATGCTTGCACTACATGATCATTACTTCACAATCTGATGCGACCTGTACTGGGGCTGACAGCAGGCCACTGTCGGGGACTGATCATCCCACTCGTTATCCTGGTCAGGTTCGGCACATCCCCGATCAGCATTTGAACTGCCAACCTCATGCTTGCACTGCATGGTTTTCACATACTATGGGCTTTCACTGCCAGATTTCACACTATGCTTGTAAAGAAATATTTGTTGAATGTATAATCTGTTAACTTACTAAGCAAATTAGCTTACTGTTCAATCCCAATGTTTTCAGGCAAAGGCAAAGGTGTAGCTGGACCTTCTTCTTAGGCATTTCAATTCAGTATCCCAGAGACTTTAGAAGCTACAGGTTCACATGTTTGTAGCTTTTGGCTGGGGTTTGATACTTTCAAAACAATTATGCTGTTGTAATAGTTAGACTTAATCACTGTAGACATATACTTTCGTTTCTTTAGTGTGGAACTGCTTAAATCTGAATTAAGCATCAATTTTAATTATCATGTTAATCATTGGGTTATGTGTTGATCCTGGTGATTCCATTTATACTATCAAAATATGAGGACGTCACAGTTTGGTATTAGAGCATTAGTTTGAGGTTTCAAGTGTCCGCGAGGACTTGGACTCAAACTTAGGTTATGATATTAGAATGGACTCCTAGGAAATGATCCGAACTAAGATAGGATTGACATGCACACGGGGACAAATAAAGGGTAATTGTAAACACTTAGGACTTACGAATAAATGTTCTAAATATGAATTGTTATATTTCAGAAGATGTCAGGAGACGATATGACTCCTCAACAAATGTTCCAGATGATGAAAGCTCTCATGGAACAGAATAATGAACTACAATCCAAAAGAATGACTGAGTAGGCTCAGTCATTTGCCGACCAATTAAGGGCCAGAGATGAGGCCGAAGCCAAGAGAAAGGCTGATAAAAGAAAGAACAAAGAACAACAACAGGATGATCAAGAGGAAAGACAAGGAGACACTGAGTCTTCTAACAAATCAAGGGGTTGTAGATTCAAGGACTTCAAAAGTAACGGAGCAGTTACTTTTGATGAAACTGGAGATGCCGTCACGACATTAGAATGGATCACCACCACCTGAACGAACTTTCAGAATCAGCGACTGCGCTGAAAAGGACATGGTCCGGTTTGCAACCGCTATGTTTGCAAGGGACGCTGTTATGTGGTGGGATGCAATGACACATGTGTTGACGATGGAGGTAGTGTCACACATGTCCTGGAGTGAATTTAAGGAAGTATTCTCTCAGCAATACTGTCCCGCAGATGAGAAGCGCCGCCTAGAGGCGAAATTTCTGAACCTAACCCAAGGAACAAAGACGGTTACACAATATGCCGTCGAGTTCACTCGTTTGAGCTTATTCGCACCCCATCAAGTCGACACAGAAGAGAGAAAGATAACTGTTAGTACATCCTATGTGACGATAGCAGTCTAAGTATAGATAGCATTTTGTGTAAGTCAATTTACTTGCTATTGAATATTAACAAGTGTTTGACATATGTTTAATTATATGTGTTTGATATTGATTATTTGTATGTTTGAACTTAGGGTAATGTATTACAATAAGTTCAAACATAAAGTTCAAACATAAGTTCAAAACATAAGTTCAAACATAAGTTTGAAGTCAGGTTCGAATTTGTTAAGAGCACAAGTTCGAAAAAGGTCTTGGGCCAAGTTCGAACTTGTCCTAGACAAACTCGAACTGGACAGTATAATTAAGGGTTAATTCGATTAATTATTAGACTTTTGTAGATTTTCAGAGCGATTAAGCAAAAGGGCGATCTCGAACTTGCTAGCAATCAGAGAGTTTCGTTTGGAGAGAATCATCGTGTCGGGACAATCCGTTGTTCGTCTATCACTGTGATAGTCTCCGTGTTTCGGTGTGCGTGGTCTTTCCGTCAAGCCACTACGAGGATTCTGCACTCGTTGGAAGGTGTCACGTCAAGATAAGATCCGTAGAGAGCAGACCTTACAATAGCCCGGTTTGAGGCAGGTTTATACTATGAGATACGCCGAACCATGAGTGGGGTTCGGTATACAACTTTTGGTGGGTTACTGCAGGCTGCTCGAAATGTGGAGCAGATTGTATTGTTATCAGGATATGTCATCGGTTCAACCACCGCACCACCGACTCAACCGTCGCCGCCAAAAAGGCAGCGGGAGTCTGGATCATCCCGATTCTCTCCTCAATC
Source organism: Centrapalus pauciflorus (assembly GCA_020465985.1). Classification (NCBI taxonomy): domain Eukaryota; kingdom Viridiplantae; phylum Streptophyta; class Magnoliopsida; order Asterales; family Asteraceae; genus Centrapalus; species Centrapalus pauciflorus. Next base: position 131,767 of record JAANYP010000380.1, read on the forward strand.
CAATCAACCATCTTCATCACCCAAGAAGGGAAAGGCCTTTTCGGCCAGTTCTGAAATGAGGGACTGCAGGCGATGCAGGAAGGCGCACACCGGGGAGTGCAAGACACAAGATATGTATTGCTTCTGTTGTGGGCAGAAGGGCCATCACTGGGAGCATTGTCCTCGAAAAGACGATGCGTGCTACAACTGCCACAGACTTGGCCATTTTGCAAGGGACTGCCCGAAACCCCCACGAGATCAGAGTGCTCAACAATCAGCGAAAAAGATCTTCTGCAGCTTCCACTGCTCGCAGGGATCAATCTCAAAGGGCTCCAGTAAGGGCATTCCAAATCACAGTCGAAGAAGCAAAGGATGACCCGGAGGTGGTCACTGGTACGTTCTTTGTTAATTCCATTCCTGCACGTATATTGTTTGATTCCGGAGCCAACCGTTCGTCTTTCTCCACATCATTTGCTCGTCAATTCAATATGCCTACTTCAAAACTGCAATTTGTACTTGACATAGAGATTGCTAACAACATGTTAGTTAAAGCAGACAAAGTATATAGGAATTGCACATTGCTGGTAAAAGATGTAGTATTCAATATAGATCTGATCCCTATGGAGTTTGGGGAGTTCGATGTTATAGTAGGTATGGATTGGTTGGTTCACAATGAGGCCCAGATTGTATGCAAGAAAAGAATGATCAAGATTACCACTCCCGAGGGCCGAGACATTTGCATTTATGGTGATAGACACAAAGGCGACTTATGCCTCATTTCAATTGCAAAAGCCCGAAAGCACGTTGCTAAGGGTTGTTCAGCTTACTTAGCCTACGCTGTCGATGCAAAGGCTGAAGTTCAATCTCCTTCCACCGTTCCCGTTGTTTCTGAGTTTCCAGATGTCTTTCCACAAGATATCTCGGGATTGCCACCTAATCGTCAAGTGGAATTCCGTATCGATCTCATTCCTGGAGCTGCTCCAATAGCAAAGGCTCCGTACCGTTTAGCTCCTGCAGAAATGCATGAAATGATGAAGCAGTTACAAGAGCTACTTGACAAAAGTTTTATCCGCCCAAGTTCATCTCCTTGGGGCGCTCCTGTTCTGTTTGTCAAAAAGAAGGATGGCACATTGCAAATGTGCATTGATTACAGAGAAGTCAATAAAGTCACAATCAAGAACAACTACCCGTTGCCCCGGATTGATGATCTTTTCGACCAGTTACAAGGCGCAAGTTACTTCTCGAAGATTGATCTTCGTTCGGGTTATCATCAACTCAAAGTACACCCAGATGACATTCTAAAGATGGCTTTCAGAACTCGTTACGGACACTATGAGTTTCTGGTGATGCCGTTTGGTCTCACGAATGCGCCGGCTGCTTTCATGGATCTCATGAATAGAGTCTGTCGGCCAATGCTCGACAAATCTGTTATCGTAATCATCGATGACATTCTCATTTATTCGAAGACCAAAGAGGATCATGCTACACATCTGCGAGAATTGCTAGAGTTGCTACGCAAAGAGCGACTTTATGCCAAATTCTCAAATTGTGAATTCTGGTTGAGGCAGGTACGTCTCAACATTCGAAACAATTTCTTGATCCTTATACTCAATCATAAACTCTTTGTTAACTTGTTCCTCCTAAACATCCAATTCAGATAATTCTTGGGGCACGTGATATCTGGTGCTGGGATTGCTGTTGATCCTGCAAAGATCGAAGCTATCCAGAACTGGGAATCACCTCGCAACGCCTCAGAGATTCGTAGCTTTCTAGGATTGGCTGGTTATTACCGCCGATTAATCAAAGACTTTTCGAAGATCGCTGTTCTGCTCACAAAGCTTACTCGCAAGAATGTAACCTTCTTTTGGAAAGAAGAACAACAAACGGCTTTTGACAAATTGAAGAAGCTATTAAGTGAAGCACCAGTATTAGCCCTGCCTGAAGGGAACGAGGACTTTGTTGTCTATACAGATGCATCAGGCATGGGTTTTGGAGCGGTATTAATGCAAAGAGGAAATATCATAGCATACGCTTCCAGACAGCTCAAACCACATGAGAAAGATTACTCCACTCACGATTTGGAGTTAACTGCTGTGACTTTCGCTCTTAAACTATGGAGGCACTAATTGTATGGAACCAAGTGTCAGCTCTACACCGACCACAAAAGTTTGAAGTATATATTCAGTCAGAAGGACTTGAATATGAGGCAGAGAAGGTCAATGGAGCTGATCAAAGACTACGATTGTGAAATTCTCTACCATCCAGGAAAAGCCAACGTAGTGGCCGATGCCCTAAGTAGAAAAGCATACTGTAAGGCGTACTGTTATGCATTGACTTCCACAATTATGACGTCAACCATTATCGATGATGTAAGAGCTGCTCAACTGCAGGCTCTGAAAGAGGAGAATGTTAAAGACGAGAACATCAGAATTCAATTACCACTACTGCAAGACGATGGAACTGGACTCAAAGGTATTTACGGTAGAATATGGGTTCCTATGTTCGGGAACATGCGAGAAGTAATTCTTGAAGAAGCTCACCAATCCAAATTCTCAATTCACCCTGGAAGCACAAAAATGTACAACGACCTGAAAGCGTACTTTTGGTGGCCAGGGTTGAAAAGAGATGTTGGTCCATTTTTGGAGAAGTGCAGAACTTGCAGATTAGTAAGAGCAGAACACCAACAACCCTATGGTAGTATGCAACCTCTTCCTATCCCGGAATGGAAGTGGGACCATATTACTATGGATTTCATAACTAAGCTGCCCAAAACTCATCGTCAACATGATGCCATTTGGGTCATTGTTGACCGATTAACAAAATCTGCTCACTTCATTTCCATTCGGGAAACCTACTCACTGGACCGTCTTGCCCAGATCTACTTGAACGAAATCGTCATCAGGCATGGTGTGCCTAAGTCTATTGTATCTGACCGAGATAGTAGATTCACTTCTAACTTCTGGGCTGCTTTACAAAACGGTCTTGGTACTCGTATCGCAATGAGTACTGCTTATAGACCTCACTCTGACGGACAAAGTGAAAGAACGATCTTGACTCTGGAAGACATGCTCAGAGCCTGTGTCATGGATTTGGGTGGTAACTGGGACGATCACCTTCCATTGGTTGAATTCTCCTACAACAACAGTTACCATTCCACAATCAAAATGGCACCATTTGAGTTTCTATACGGAAGAAAGTGTAGGACTCCAACCTGTTGGAGGGAAATAGGAGAAACTCCAATATCTGGTCTAGCCTTATTGCAAGAAACAAATGAAAAGATCCAGCTCATTCGACAATACATGAAAATGGCGCAAGATCGACAAAAGAACTATCACGATCACCGTCACAAAGCGATAGAATTTCAAAAGGATGATTGGGTCTACTTAAAGGTTTTCTCCGATGAAAGGTGTCACAAGATTCGTAAAGTGAGGAAAGTTATCTCCTCGATTTGTAGGACCCTTTCGCATCATTGAAAAGGTTGGGAATCAGTCCTATCACTTGGACTTACCAGACGAGCTAGCAGGAGTTCACCCGGTCTTTCACATTGGATACTTAAGGAAGAGTCTGGTGCCCGAAAGGGAACCATGGACTGATCATTCAGAGATAAATGTTGACGAACGTCTAAGGTTCGTTGATGAGCCGGAGTGTATTCTGGAAACAAAAGTCAAAAAGCTACGGAATAAAGAGATCAAAATGGTGCTGGTCAAGTGGAAGCATCATAGGGGAGCTAATCACACTTGGGAATCGGAAGAAGACATGAAGACTAAGTAGCCAAGTCTGTTTAGTATAGCATGACTTCGCGGACGAAGTTTAGGTGTGGTGGAGCCCATGCTGTAACATCCCTATTTTTCAATTACTTGTAATCGACAATTTAAGACTCAATTTAATGCATTGATGGATTTATTATTTCAATTTCGATCACAATTTAAAAATGAGAAAAGATGAGGAGAAATCCTCATTGTAGTTTTTTTTTTAGCAAGCAAACCATAAGAAACCGATCCGGACAATTAAAATCAGTTTAAATAAGAAAATACGAAGTTGAGGGGTGTAATGTGCAAATGTGTCAAAATAGCAAATAAAAGAAGGAAAATCCTTCATTTTTTCACAATTCACTCTCTCTCCTCTCTCACCAAATCCTCTCTCTCTACCCACGGTTCCAAATCAAGAACTATAACAACTGCAAGCAACGATTTGTCACACCCCGTTACCCCGGTTGGCAACGAAACGTGACGTCGCGGAAGCATAACCATAATCATAACGAACGACCACTATATGGACGTTTTCAAAAATACATCGATAAAACTTTAAAATATAGAAATGTTTCACATAGCCTGATATGATGAAGAGTAGTTCGCACGGTACAGAGATTTAAATACATAACTAAAGTAATCAAAATAATGCAACTAAATCTCTGGTGGTTTTGAAAATGCATGCGACTCCTTAAGTGCAGAAGCTTGAAAAATACTTCCGATGCGATGAACTTGCCTTAATTTCCTGAAAATACACGCTAAAATACGTCAACAAAATTGTTGGTGAGCTCATAGGTTTACATGTAAATCTGACTTGTATGGACAACAACAGTTGAGTTTGAATTTATAAAATCATAAATTCCATGTTATGTATTACATATAAACCATCATGCAACCGAAGCTTAATTAAATGAGTTTTGCCCTGTGCAGTATTCCCATCGTAGTACCGTGTGTTGAATATATATGCACCCGCTGTTAGCCGAGCCGAACTAACCCGAATGGGGGGCATGACTCCCGATTGATCTATCCACAATATATTCACGCTTACAAATAAATGCAATTAACGGTTCATGATTTGACGGCTGATGGAACCACATGTGTAATACATAATAGAAATGAAGTTGTTTCTGTGTCCATATGAAAACGTAGCATGTATTTCAACCCCAAAACATAACAGTGTGAAAATAGGGGCTATGAAGGCTCACCGAGCTTGTGATGATAATATATGCGCAAAAAATGCAAATTAGCGTAGATTGATGGGTGATGCACCGGATGTGTTTAATCGAGTCCTAAATGATAATAGGGACTTAATAACTCTCATATATGATAATATGTATATATATATAGGTTTTTATGTCTTAAATCACCCAACATTACAAGTTTATAAATGAAACCTACTTAAAACGTCAAGTTTATATATATATATATATATATATATATATATATATATATATATATATATATATATATATATATATATATATATAATTTTCCAGCTTTTCGAAGGTTTTTCGGCCTACTTTGAGGCTGTTTTTGACCAAGCTCCAAAATGATTTAGGCTTTGGTTTTCTTGGACATTAAAATACTATATACAAAGATTTTTTAAAGTCAAGAACGACCATTTTTTGAGATGTTTAGGTTAGGGAAAAAGCTTGTTGAAAACCCTATGTTGGCCATTTTTGAGCTGTCAAACTTTTGGGTTCCCAAATAATATCTGGGGGTTCTAAACCCCATAATAAATTATGAAAACTTCCAGATTTTAGTTAAAACATAGATTTAACTTTTGAGACAAGAATCAACTCATTTTGTTAAGTTATGAATTAGGTATGATTTTTCAGAGTCGACGCAACTTTTCTGCCGAAATTCCGTAGTTCATAAACTTGAAATAACCAGTGATTCTTGTTGTTTATTGAAAGACTACTTATATAAAAGTTATAAAACATATATATAAATATATATATATATATATATATATATATATATATATATATATATATATATATATATATATATATATATATATATATATATATATATATATATATATATATATATCACTTGTTTTCATAATATTTACATTTTCATGATGTGATTATATATTTATAAACACATTTGAAGAAAACAACTTTAAAACAAAAACTAGTGAGTTATAAACTTGAGTTTTTATGAAACTTGTTGTTGTTGGTGATTTTATATATATATATATATATATATATATATATATATATATATATATATATATATATATATATATATATATATATATATATATATATTATGCAAGACTTATATAAACATAAATATAAGATGTAATAGGTTAGTATTTACTTACTTTGATGTATTAGAAGAATGAAAATGAGTAGAAAGTTGGATCTTCAAAAGTTTCACCAAGAACACTTGCACAAACGAAGAACACTTGAAAGAAAAATTGTGTGGAGTATGTGTGCTTGTGTGTGGACGGTTTCAAGAGATAGAAAAGAGAATTTTTGAGTTGTTGAAAGTGTGGAAATGAATTGAAGTTAAGTCCTCTATTTATAGGCAAAGTTTGGTCATCAAATGGAGGTGGAGAGTGATCTTGGTTGATATGAAAGAGTATGATGATGAATATTTGATTTTGATGTGTTATGGAGTTTTATATTAAAAAATTTGAAGGTCAAAAGCTATATGTACCATCCTATGGCCAGATTTGATGGATTATTTTCATGTATTTATATATATTTTTTTTGTATAAAAGTATTTAGAAATGTATTCTTGTATTTCTCTTTTTCTGTAATTTCATAAATACTTTTGGATGCATTGTTTTAATGAATTGTTTTAGTCTTGCATAATTAATGTTAAGTAAGTGTATTAGTGTATGATTAGTGTTACTAATCATAGTTTAATTTTGTACTTAGTTGATTTAATCCATCATATCGCAAATCGATCGGATTAATTGATTTCCCGATTCATCGCACCGATGAATTTGATTCTAATTGAGTTGAATTTCCTTATGAACATTGTTAATCACTTTGATTAATTGCTAATGACCATTGATTAGGTTATAATTGGCTATTAAATACTGATTAGGTCATAGTTGCTAACCTGGTTTAATGACGGATGTTACACGATTCGAGGTAAAAATCGTTCTATATTACGAATTTTTAAATGTTGGGTTCGGTTTTCACAAAAACCGAATCATAGGATTTTGATTCTAAATGTTAATGCATGTTGAATCTGGTTAAGGAAATGTTAAAATCGAGTATAAAGGATGTTGCATACTAAATTTCAGATTCAGATTCGAAGTCTAAGTATGATTTTTGAAGTTAGTGTGTGTTTTAGTGTGTGTTCATCGATATTTGATGAAAAATGGACATAAAGGGGTTAATTTGGTATACATGTTATGTTATAAGTTAAAAATGTACAATAAAGTTCATATTTGCAATTTTAGATACAGAAACATGCAAAAATGGTCAGAAAGTATTTTCTGGAAAAACTTGGAAAATAATTAAGTAAGAACTCGGACCTGATGAACTCGGTTCGGACCATCCGAATTCGGGTCCATCCCGATCCGGATCCATCCGAGTTCGGATCAGTATCCAAATTCGGACCCCTGCCTAATTCGGACCAACACTCATTTCGGACCTTGCCCCATTTCGGACCAACACCCATTTCGGACCTTCCCCAATTCGGACCATCCCATATTTCGGACCAACAATAGTTCGGACCATCCAAATTCGGATGTGGTCCGAATTCGGATCCAATTTCACTTAATTTTTAGAATTTAGGTTTTAATCAATTACTGACATAAATTCACTATTACACTGACAGATCATTGTGGTGTTATCAAACACACATTGATTCAGAGGCAAATCACACTGTACAACCCACTGTGAGTAATAGATTATCATTCTAACATATATTGTCTTTGCATTCACGTTTTACATATTCAATGGCATGTTCACATTGTTGATATACATCAATTGGCACTCATGAATGATTTGTTGTTATGATGCACACTCGTACTTGACATGTAACACACATGTAGCCAGCGTTCGTTTGAAAGTGCATCTATTTACATCATGCTTGCACTGCATGATCATTACTTCACAATCTGATGCGACCTGGACTGGGGCTGACAGCAGGCCACTGTCGGGGACTGATCATCCCACTCGTTATCCTGGTTAGGTTCGTCACATCCTCGATCAGCATTTGAACTGCCAACCTCATGCTTGCACTGTATGTTTTTCACATACTATGGGCTTTCACTGCCAGATTTCACACTATGCTTGTAAAGAAATATTTGTTGAATGTATAATCTGTTATCTCACTAAGCAAATTAGCTTACTGTTGAATCCCAATGTTTTCAGGCAAAAGCAATGGTGTAGCTGGACCTTCTTCTTAGGCATTTCAGTTCAATATCCCGGAGACTTTAGAAGCTATTGGTACACGGATGTTTGTTGCTTTGGGCTGGGATTTGATACTTTCAAAACAATTATGATGTTGTAATAGTTAGACTTAATCACTGTAGACATATACTTTTATTGCTTTAGTGTGGAACTGCTTAAATCTGAATTAAGCATCAATTTTAATTATCATGTTAATCATTGGGTTATGTGTTGATCCTAGTGATTCCATTTATACTATCAAAATATGAGGACGTCACATATTTTTTGTAGATCCCCTGACAAAGAAGAAGTGCTTCCAAAGATCATCAGACCTGCACAAAGTGGGTCTCAAACAGCTTGTTCCATTCAGACTTGCAAACTCCTTCAGGCAATCCATAGAGTGGAGAGCAGCCATCTGGGACCAGCTCAGAGGCTTCTATGAAAGAGGGGAGCTTCAACATCCCAGTTTCATGTTCCTCACAGTTGAAATAGAGGAATTGGATGAAACCAGAGAGCAGCTTGAAGAGTTGTTCGAAGGAGGAGTACCACCATTGTCTTGAGGTCCATCTACTATCAGAGTAGGTGAAGAATGGAAGTTGTCCATCAGTTGGACAAGCTTGCCATTATTTGCTCCCATCATCAACAGTCCATATTGTTGAATCCCTATGTACATTAGTTGTAACTTTTATTTTTACATCGGTTGTAATATACTCTAGTACATCAATTGTACTTTTGTAAAAACATGTGTTGTTTATGTAATAAAAAATCAGTATATATATAAACTGATCTTTTACTTTACTTTGATGTTGTAATTTCATTTCAGAAAAATGTATTGTAAAAATATATAGTGATTATTGATAAAATCAGCTTAGACTGATTATTGCAAATAGGGGGAGATTGTTAGGCACAAAAAGGCCTCAGTCAAACCTGCTCTACATCTTAGCAGGAGATTTATAATCAAACCAGTTTGATACACTTGAAGGTATAATTTAAGGCCTATTTATGCCTTATTGAAACCTGAAAAGTGATTTGCAATATGAGTCAAAGCTGTTTACCCTGTTGCATTCGTTGTAACTAAGGCAGATTGTCCAAGCTGTTCTGTCTGCTGAACAGGCTGGACATAAACTGTCTACGCTGCTCTGTTCTGGTGAGCAGCTTGGACAGATTCTAAGTGTTCTGTTCTTTGAACAGGATAAACACTTTATGGGATATGTTTCCAAGTCCTTATGTATTGTTTTTTGCTACAAGATCAGTTTACAAGTCGAAGACAAAGTGGAAAACAGAAACTGCTAAAGCCTGCCTACGCTGTTCTGTTACATGAAGACAAAAGGATATTTGAAATGGGTGACTGACCATTTCTTGTATCAAAATGGCCTTAACAAAAGAAGAAAGATGCAAAGTTGACATTCCTCTTTTGGTTAAAGGCTTATGCAACAGAGACAAAAAGAAAAAAAGACAAAGATTCTGCCACATGAAGACAAGTCTGCTTTTTCAAAATGTGTAGAAAAGTTGTTTTGTCTTTTTGGAAAGACATCCCACTATCTCATCGTCCAATGAAGAAGCTTCACTGAGATTCTCAGTGAGAGTATAAAAGGAAGCTTCTAAGGATTGTGAGATTAACTAAGAGTGAGAAATTCAGATCGTGCATCGAAGTGTGTTATTCCATGCATGCAAGTCTACTTGAATAGAACAGTAACGTGTGTCTAAGCTGCTCCTATTCAAGCTGTCCATTTGTGTCTTGTAAAATCAATGAGTTCATCTAAGTGAGTGTATTCATTCTATCTAGTCTGAGTGTGTCTTAGATTAGTTGAACATCTGTTGTATCTGTCATCTTAGCTTGAACCTTTCCGCAGTCAAGCTTGTTTGTAATCAACACTTGTTAACAGTATACACAAACATTGAGAAAAAAGTGTTGAGTTTTAATTTGCTGTATTCACCCCCCCCCCCCTCTACGGCTTAGAACAATACTCTAGGGAAACCTTTTGGGACCTACATAATTATTTTTTTAGTATACCATGAAAAACAATGAAGATCTCCTTTAATAATGAAGCGGTAATGTTTTAAATAGATCTTTAGCCAATGAGATATGTTGTTTGCCGTTTAAATTGTTCAATGTGATTTTATTAAGATTTATTAAATTTTTTTATGATAAATGCTTTTGTTTGATAACATTTTATTAATTGGTTTGAATAAACTGTTTATTATAAAATTATGTTAGACAATATTGTAAGTAATACTTTGCAAATACGTGTTTGTATATTAGTTGATGGAAAAATGATGAGTTTTCATTTTATTGTAAATTATTTGTTTCCTATATACTTCATTCTTATACATGATTTTTTTTTTAACTAAAATCAGTCTTTTGATCAACTCACATGTATTAAACTAGATATGTATAGACTTCAAATATAATTATGTGTAATAATTGATATTCATGATTAATGTAAGTAACTTTTTATCGTAAACAATGTATAGTTTTCTTAATAAAATAAATTTTTGTTGTGTCATTAATTAATTACAAATACCAATGGGGTTTAGCCCATTTGTATGAGAGGTAACGTGTAAGTGTGGGGTCACGGGTTCAACTCCCCTCGGAGACAAGTTGGAATTTAGGCAATGGAATTCAATTAACTTCTGAAGTCCCCATTTGGAGCAAAATGGTAGTTTAGGAATAGGAGGAGGTTAATTTGCCGTTCAAAAAAATTAATTATAAAAATTAATTTCATCACACATCAACGTCTTTTACATTATAAGCTTCTCATTATTTTGTGTTGTTTATGTATCACAGTTTTAAAATTAACACATGTTTTAATATTTTTTTAGTATATCATGAAGAACAATGAAAATCTCAGTGTGTAATGAACCGATAATCAACAATACATGCACAACGTTTAAATAAATCTCTAGACAATGAGATGTGTCATTTCCTTTTAAAGTTGTTCGATTTCGTTATTAAGATTTGTTAAATTTCTATGATAGCTGCTTTTGTTTGTTAACATTTTTATTAGTCTGAATAAATTTTTATTATAAAATTATGTTAGACTATTCGTAATTATACTTTGAAACTACATGTTTGTGTATTATTTTATGGGAAAATGATGGGTTTTCATTTTATCATAAATTATTATTAATTTTTTTACTATATACTTAATTCTGACATAACAATCTTTTAACGCATAATTAGTCTTTCGATCTGTCAGGATCAAAATCACTACCTAAGATCTACTGGTTTGAATCAATCCGAGTATAAAACCAATAACCTTGTATTGAATCAAAGTCCAATTAAGAAGTTTGCGGAATAACACTAAATTGTTTTAAGAAAAGCTTTCAGAACAAATAACACATAAATATAATCAAAAATCAAATCTTTTGTATTTCCAAACTCACTGATTACAATCACCCCTAATCTGTTTGATTAGACGAAGAACACATACTGTTCTTATGGTTTTACAACCTTAGAGGCTTGAGAAAACTTATCAGAAAGCAATTACAACTCAATCAAAAACTTGTACGTGCAGACTTACAATAGAAAAACCTATTCTATATATAAAGCCTTCTGATTTGTTTCCTTGAAAAACTCTGATTTCTCTGGTAGTAGATATGCTTGAATCTTCGAATATAAATCTCTTCCTGAATTTCAGCACTTTCTGTTTATTAAACTGTTGAGCAGCTTGAAGTCTATCTGTTGAGCAGCTTGAACTTGAGCACTGGCAGCTTGAACTTTTGAACTAGCAGCTCAAACTTACTCAACTAACAGCTTGAACTTTGTAATTACACAGAACATCTACTAAAGGTTTGAGAAATCTAACTAACAGCTTGACATACTTAGAATATTTCTCAACAATCTCCCCCTGACTTAAATTCTTTACACAAGACTTTAAGTTTTTGTACAAATAAGGAAATAAAACAAAGTAAAACTGTTATCTACAAACTAAGGCATCCAAAAACTAGCCTGTTCTTGGGCCAAATGATACTGGTATTTGAGATCTATCACTGGCATGAATTCCAGAAGTAGAAACATCTGGGCCCCTTTGTTCTTGGTACTGGGGACTTCCAGAAGGTGCTTGCACACCCTCTGTTGCCATGGGTGTGGTCTTAGAGATGTTGACACTGGCATGTGCCTCTTGTGCAGAAACATCAGTAGTGTCAGCCACAAACCCCATATGGACATCCTCTGATGGGATGGCCACCTCCAAATTGAGGGTGGGAGTGTCCTCAGTGCGTGCCCTTTGGATATTCTGCGCAGAAGTGTCCTCCTGCACAGGGATATTTTGCTCTGGTGTTTGGGCTGAGGAGGAAGGAGCTCCTGAAACCCTTTGTCTTTTATTGTATGAGTGTGGGGAGTGGGGATGTATGTGTGATAGAAGGAGCAGATGGAATATTTGTATCATAAGGAATGGGTTGGAGTCCTGGGGGTGAAGCAGTGATGGATGGCTGAGCCTGCTCAGGACCCTCTCATCTGTTTGTTGGATTGATGCCCAACATTGCAGAAGGCAATGGAACATCTATGTTCAAAAAATTGGCACTAGGTTTTAAAAGTCTTTTGATTGATGGTAAAGAGTGCCCATGGGAAACATGTATCCTTTTATGTTTATTACAATTATTGCAAGATCTTGCAATTATTTCAGCCAAAAAACGTGGATACATCAAAAATTTTCCATTCTTTAGGGCATGATGCCTTAACATCCCCTGAAAAATCATATTTGAAAAATTGAATTGTTGGCCCGTTGATAAGCACACCAAGGCAGTGGCTATATTTGAAAAAAATTCTGACCAACCAGTTCTTTTAGGGCTTATATACTGTTGTATAACATGCACAAGATATTTCCATTTGGGGGCAAAATATGCTTTAAAGAAAGTAAAAGAATCAGTAGGGCCCCTATACCCTATTGCAAAAAGTCCTTCATGTAAGGCAGTAAGGGATAGATCTGATATACCTGCGGCATCTTGAAGATGCAAGTGTTGGCGGATGGTTTCCTCAATTATAGTCATAGGGTTGCCATCGATTGTGGATGCAAAAGATGTGACTCCATTGATGGTTTTGACTGAGGCAGATTTCCAGAATTGCTCTATATGAGACACATAGATGGTAGGATTGACAGTGAGGGCATGATGGATATGGGAACTTCGAAGGAAGTCCATCATGACGTGGAATGGTTGAAGGTCAGTATGTTTGAGGGAATAAGGGAGACAGTTGTGCTCTTTGACAAACTCCATTGACGATCAAGACGGTGATTTAGGGTTTGAGAGATTTGTGTGTTAATCGCTCAGAGAGAAGGTTTGGAAAAGATCATGGAAGATATTTTTGCAACTGGTAGTTACAATTGAACGAAACTGGGACCTTTAAAGGTTTGGACATTTCGAAAATATCTAATCCCGCGCACACACTTATAAGAAATTACAGAATTACCCTGCACACTTTGACAGATCAAGTGAAAACAACTAATAGTCCGAGTGAAATGAACTAGCAGCTTGAGAAAAGACTCAAGCTGTTAGTTGAAAATTAAGCATATTCTTATGAAACAGTGTCTCCCCCTTAATCAAGCATATGAAATAAATATGTTCTTCATAAAATAAGAAAGAATGATGAAAAACAAATTAATCCATATTAACCATACCAATATTTGATACTAGGAAGGTGAATCTACCTACATCAAATGGTTTTGTAAATAGATCAGCTAACTGATCATCTGTATGAATTTTGGTAACTAGGATTAATTTCTTCTCATTACAATCTCTTATAAAATGAATTCTAATGTCTATATGCTTGGTTTTGGGAAATTTCACTGGATTTTGTACGATGCTTATGGCACTTGAGTTGTCAATGTAAAAAGGAGTAGATAGAAAGTTCATACCATAGTCTCTCAATTGATTCTGAATCCACATCATTTGGGAACAGCAGCTGGTAACTGCTACATATTCTGCTTCAGTAGATGAGGTGGAGACAGTTGTTTGCTTTTCGCACTGCCAAGAGACCAGTCTTGCTCCTAGATATTGACATCCACCAATTTTGTGGATTTTCTGTCAATGTTGCACCCTCCATAGTCACTGTCAGAGTAGGCTGTTAGTTCAAGAGGAAAGTCTTTAGGATACCATAGGCCCAAATGAGGTTGGCCCTTGAGATATCTAAAAATTCTCTTAACAACAAACAGATGTAAGTCCTTTGGAGCACATTGAAACCTGGCACAAACACAAACAGCAAACATTATATCAGGTCTAGAAGATGTGAGGTACATTATTGAACCTATTAAGGATCTGTATAGGTGAATGTCCACATCTACTCCATCTTTGTCTGTATCAAGCTGCTTGTGAGTGTCCATTGGAGTACTAGCAACTTTGGTATCTTTGTAACCAAACTTTTCCAGAATGTCATTAACATACTTTGATTGACTTATAAAAAGTCTTGTGGGCTTCCGCTTGACCTGCAATCCTAGAAAGAAGGTGAGTTCTCCTATTGAACTCATTTGAAACTTTTTGTGCATCAATGTCTCAAACTCCTTGCACAGACTGTCATTTGTGGATCCAAAAATGATATCATCAACATATATCTGAACAAGCAAAATCTGTGATTTGATGGACTTTGTGAACAATGTTTTGTCCAGAGTACATCTCTTGAATCCATTTTGTAGAAGATATGATGACAAAGTGTCATACCATGCTCTTGGGGCTTGGTGGAGTCCATAGAGGGCTTTGTCTAATTTGTAGACTCTGTCTAGATATTTATACTCCTCAAATCCAGGAGGTTGACACACATAGACCTCTTCTTCGATTGTACCATACAGGAATACAGATTTCACATCCATTTGGTACTCTTTAAATCCTTTGAAGCTGGCATAAGCTAGGAACAGTCTGATGGCTTCTATCCTTGCTACTGGGGCAAAGACATCATCATAATCTATTCCTTCTTCTTGAGTGTATCCTTGTGCTACCAGTCTTGCTTTGTTCTTGATTACTATCCCTCTCTCATCCTTCTTGTTTCTGAACACCCATCTTGTACCAATTGCTCTCTTTCCTCTAGGTAAGGTAACTAGAGTCCATACATTCTGAATCTTGAACTGCAGAAGTTCTTCTTGCATTGCCTCAATCCAAGATGGATCTTTCAAAGCCTCAGATGCCTTCTTAGGTTCTAATTGTGACATAGAACATGCATGTTCAAAGGCAGCTAGACAGAATTCAGGAACTGCTGATTCAGCATCAATAGACTCCTTGTGAACCATCGTCCTTGTCTGCACATGTGTGCGTGGATCACCCATGATTTGGTTGAGAGGATGATACTTGTGAACCCTGAGAGTGGGTTCTCTTTCACTCTGAAATGATGTTCCTAGATTTGTATCATCTCCTTCAGGACTACTTGATGATTCTGCTTCAGGAACAGCTTGACCAGAAGATGAGACTGTTTCCCTATTGGATGGAGCTGTTACCTCAGGACTTGGGATTGACACTTCATAATCTAGATTTGTATCATGTTGAGCATCCAGAACCCCTGGTGGGTCACAAGATAGAAGTGGTAGAACAGTATACTCATCCCATTTATCAGAATCTTCAACAGTCTGAAACTTTGTGCCAACAACTTGAATGTTTGTGTGACCAGCATGAGAAATTGTGTTGGCAGCTTCAACCCTGTTTTCATCAGTTTCTGCTGTATACTCAACAAAGCTCAGAGAATTTGTTAGTGAATCTAAATCAAACAACCAATCAGGACCAGTGCCTTTGACATTAGCAGGGTTTTCATTAAACTCAACATTGGTACTTTCTTCAATGGTTTTAGACACACTGTTATATACCCTATAGGCTTTGCTTTGAGTAGAGTATCCTACAAAGAAACCTTCTTCAGCCTTACTTTCAAACTTACCTAAGTGAGTTTTAGTGTGAAGAATAGTGCATGAACAGCCAAAAGACTTTAGAAAGGCTATTAAGGGAACTCTATGATGGAATAACTCATATGGAGTTTTCCCTTGTGATTGAACAACTTGAACCCTATTTAGCACATAATAAGCTGTATTGACTGCCTCTGCCTAAAAGGTCATTGGCAGTTTGGAATCAGCTAGCATGGTTCTAGCAGCCTCTATTAAAATTCTATTTTTTTCTTTCAGCTGCACCATTTTGTTGTGGTGTTCTTGGTGCACTATATTGCCTTGCAATACCTTTAGACTCACAGAAACTGTTTAGGATATGATTTTTAAACTCAGTTCCATTGTCTGACCTGATCACCTTTACTTTTAAGTTGGATTGGTTTTCTATCTTAAGGATAAATGATTTACCTAGCTCAGCAGTTTATCCTTAGTCCTAAGAAAGTAGACCCATGTAAATCTGGTGAAATCATCAACAATGACTAAACAGTAAGCTCTTTTGTTTTGAGTGCCTATTTATTTTCTGTCGGAGTGGCGATGCCATACGCAAAAGGGAAGAGACTATTCAAACTCAAAATAGATGTTGGACCAAAGAGATCCATATGAATAAGATGAAGAGCAGATGAGATTGAATTTACTTCTTTAGCCTTGTGAGAAGTTTTGTGTTGCTTGCCTTTAAGGCATGCTACACAATGATCATCACAGATGAACTCCTTTTGTGGTAAACCTCTTACCAAGTTCTTTTTGACTAAAACATTCATAGATTTGAAGTTCATGTGACACATCCTTCTGTGCCAAAGAGCAGACTCATTAGATGATGCTTTGGATATCAAACAGCTTAAAGTATTTGATTTGGATAAAAGATCTGTGTCCAAATAGTAGACATTGTCCTTTCTTGGTGTTCTAAGTAAAACAAGATTTTCAGGTATTTTAAAATCTTTTGAAAGAACAATGCACTCAGAGTTTGTGAACTGAACAATATTTTGTTTATCACAGATTTGAGACACACTTAGTAAATTGTACTTCAGCTGTTCAACATACAAAACATCATTGAAGATCATATTGCCTGCTTTGACAGTACCTTTACTTGTTACCTTACCTCCCTTGGAATTTCCACCAAATGCAACAAATCTTCCTTCAAAGCCTTTGAAATTTGACAAATTCAGAATTGCCTGTCATGTGCCTAGAGCATCCACTATCCAAATGCCATCTTGTTTTATGTTGTGACCTGTGGGTGCCCTGCACAAATAAAAGCTTAGTTAGTAGTGGAGTAAACCCAAACCAAGTTGGTTTTGGGTTGTCCTTGTGCATTGACATAACTAAACACTGTTTGTGACTTTTTATACTTAGTGAGATCCACTGGTGGATTTTGTGAAGAATATTTAGTTATGACATGAGGTATCCAGGTGTTCTTTCCAACCTTTTCATTAACAGTCTCAGATGATCCATTACCAGTTCCAGTTTTAGGCTTAGCAGTTTGAACTGAGTTTTTAGTGCTAACAGCTTCAGAGTTTGAACTACCAGTTCCAACTTTAGGCCTAGCAGTCCCAACATTTGTATCAACAGTTTGATCTGAGTTTTTGCCTTTAACACACCATATCTGTTTAATATTTGATTTGGATTTTGCTAAAACTTGTTTTTGGTGTGTAGACTGTCTTTTGTTGACTTTTAAGAGCCTGTGATCAACTATCTTCTTTGGAACTGGTGCAACAGGTGGTTTGGCCTTTGAATTTTTTGTGTTTTGAACAAATGCCTGTTTCTGAACCACAGTCTGTTTTGCAACAGATGGTTTATACAAACAATGCCTGGCCAGATGATTTTTCCTGCCACAATGGAAACATCTTTTGACTGTTTTGATTGGAGAACCAGTTTTGTTGGACCATAACTGGTTCTTGTTCCTTTGATTTCCCCTTACCTGCTGTTGTGTGGGAAACTTTTGGACACCATGCTTTTGGCATGTGCAGATTGGAGTAGTCTTACCCCTTTTATTAACTTTTGAGGAAGATGCAATGTTACAGTTAGAAGGTACAGAAACATGTGAAGCAGCATTGCATACACTCATCTTCTCTTTTCCTTTCTTACTGAGGGTAGGGGTTTCTATAGGTGCACTCATTGTTTTGGGTTCTCTCTCAACTTCTTTACACTCACATCCTTCATTTGGAATCAGTTCTTCTTTAGATTCAGGACTGTTTTCAAGGATAGGATCTACAGTTGTCATTGACTCATCTAATGGTTCATTAACAAGCCTATCAGCAACTTCACTCATGGGATGAATGTATTTGTTGTTGTATGGGGGTGGAGTGGCTCTGTATCCTATACCTTCTTTGGGATTGAGCTGAGATTTTACCCTATCTTTAAATTGAACTTCCATTAGGTGTTCCAGCTTTTGATTTGCCAGCTTGAAGTTTCCTAAATCTATATTGACAAATTCTATTTTCTTGTTAGCTTCTAACACCTTCTGTTCAGCCTCATCTAGTTTCTTATTCAGGGTCTCTATATTCTTATTCAGTTCTTTTTTCTCCCACTCATGATATGTTCTATCATGTCCCATCTGAATCTCATTATCTTTATAGTCATTGATCTGTTTTTCCAGATCTTCTATGGCTTGTGTGTATTCATATCTCCTTTCTTCCATCTTAGCTAGAGTTTTGCACATGCTTTCATTATGATCTCTGTACTTTTTAAGCATATTTTTGCATGTTTGAGAATAGAGTTTAGCATTTACCTCAGATGGTAGTTCAGTGGAAGTGACATTAGATGTTTCTGCCATAAGAGCTTGATTTTGAAACTCCTCTTCTGTCTGATCACTCCAGTCAAACACATTGTCTTCTTGAGAAACAAGTGCTTGTGATGATGAAGTTTGATTAGTTTGTTGGGGTCTTGGTGGCTGTTGACCTTGGGATCTGCATTCTCTGGCAAAGTGTCCAAGCTTGAGGCATTTAAAGCATTCAACTTATGATTTATCAAATGCTGGTTTGCCTTCTGGTCTGGCTTGAAAGTTTGGTCTGCCAGTTCTTTTCAGAAATCTTTTAGCCCTCATAGTCAACATAGCATGCTGCCATTTCAAGTCCATCTCTTCTAGATCATCTGGATGGATTTGTTCTAAATCTTCAGCATTTAGAGCAAACAGTTCATCATTGGCAACAAAAGCTTCATAATGACCTTCAGTAGAGTTACCATCAGCACCTGAAAAGGAATCACAACAGTTAGATTTATCAGTTAATGCTGATGACAGCAGAGCAGTGTTATGATTGTATGAAAAGGATTTCTTTTTATTTTCAATCTCAGTTTCAAACACTCTCAGACTGTTGTAAAGGTCATCCAACTCTATTTCATCAAGAGTATCTTTTGTTCTCCATTGGGCAACATAGACTATCCACTCTTTACCAAGTGATCTAAGGAATTTTCTGATTACTTCATCTTGATCCAAGCTGACTTTGGCACTCTCCAATTCACCTATCAGTTTATTAAACCTGTCAAAGATTTGAGTAAGGTTTTCATTCTTGCCACCAGAAAAGTTTTCATACTGCTGTTTTAGAAGATCCTTTTGATTTCTTTTGGTGCTAGCATTGCCAGCAAATCTTTTGACTAAAGCAATCCAAAGAGAATGAGCAGTATAGAACTTTTTAAACTGATGTTGATAAGCATTAGGAATGGCTATCTGTAAGAGTGTAAGAGCTTTCACTTCATTCATTCTAGCCTTTCTTTCAAGTTCAGTCTTTGGAGGTGTTTTTATGGGCTTGCCCTCAGCATCTAGTTCAGGATCAACTACAGGAGGAAATTCAACAGCTTCCCATATGGCATAATCAATAAATTGAATGTGCTGTTGAATCCTGAGTTTCCACATCTCGAACTCAGTTGGTTTGAGCATAGGCACTTTGAGTCCTTGCCCAGATCCACTACTGCTATTATCAAATTCCATTGCAGAAAAATAAAATGTTAAAAGAAAGCTTCTGACTTTGAAAACAAAGAAAAACCTGTGGCTCTGATACCACTTGTCAGGATCAAAATCACTACCTAAGATTAACTGGTTTGAATCAATCAGAGTATAAAACCAATAACCTTGTATTGAATCAATGTCCAATTAGGAAGTTTGCGGAATAACACTTAATTGTTTTAAGAAAGGCTTTCAGAACAAATAACACATAAATATAATCAAAAATCAAATCTTTTGTATTTCCAAACTCACTGATTACAATCACCCCTAATCTGTTTGATTAGACGAAGAACACATACTGTTCTTAGGGTTTTACAACCTTAGAGGCTTGAGAAAACTTATCAGAAAGCAATTACAACTCAATCAAAAACTTGTACGTGCAGACTTACAATAGAAAAACCTATTCTATATATAAAGCCTTCTGATTTGTTTCCTTGAAAAACTCTGATTTCTCTGGTAGTAGATATGCTTGAATCTTCGAATATAAATCTCTTCCTGAATTTCAGCACTTTCTGTTTATTAAACTGTTGAGCAGCTTGAAGTCTATCAGTTGAGCAGCTTGAACTTGAGCACTGGCAGCTTGAACTTTTGAACTAGCAGCTCGAACTTACTCAACTAACAACTTGAACTTTGTAATTACACAGAACATCTACTAACAGTTTGAGAAATCTAATTAACAGCTTGACATACTTTGAATATTTCCCAACACGATCAACTCACATGTATTAAACTAGATATATGTATCGACCTAATAGTTATGTGTAATAATTAATATTCATGACTAAAATATAAGTAATTTTTTTTCGTAAATAATGTATAGTTTTCTTAAATAAAATACATTTTTATCATGTGACATTCATGATGCAAATATATATTTTTTTTGTTCATAAAAAATATATAGTTTTTAAATAAAACAAGGAAATTTGCCCGCGCTTCGCGGCGGGGTTTAATGTCGTACGAAAATTATTAAAATATATAAAGCTAACATATTAACATACATATTTGATATTTGAAGCAAAATGTTATGTTATTTCTATTAAATATATTACAATTTTTGAAATGATGCGTTATTGACTTTGAATACAACGTTCGTTTCCAAAATTGTTCACACCGCCACAATCAGAATATAACTTTCGATTCCAAAGTATGTTGAAAAAGATTTAAAAAAATATCAATGCCAATTAAAAAAAATAAGAAAAGGAATAAAAATCAACAAAATATTCTATTTTACTTGTTTTTTTTTAACTTTTTCGCATCCATACAATTCTGTCCATTCGAAATTTGTTATCCATCACAGCTTCATTTAGTAATAATCAACAACATCAATTAAAATTTAATCTATTAAGTAAATTATTATTCATAATAACGAAAAAAACCTATATAAAGTAACTTAATTTTTTTTACTTTAAAATACCTGGTACAAATAAAAAAAAATGATCGCAAATAAAATAAAAATAGAAATACATTTGCATAATTATTATTAAACATAAAAAAAATATTTATACAATATTTGTAAAAAGAATTCCATACACTCATGAACATAATAATCATTCATCGACATTAATCCTTGTCTCACGTTATCTGTTTTATGTACATACAATTGACTTTGAAGTTTGGAGGAACTAAAAAAATCATATAAATAATAATAATTATACAATTATATCTGAGGTGGTGTATAAAAAACAGGACCATTATTATTCAAGCATTCGTGAAGAAAGAAGACATATTTTCTTAAAATATATTTAGGAAATAAAATGTTTTATAGTAAATTAGTTTAATTTATGTCAAAGTAATATTTTAAAATAAAAATATATTAGTTTTCAACTCAACATGTAAAAAGCCAATTGAATTAATATTAATAACAGTAATCTTGAAGGCTAGAGGGCTTGAAGTCATGATCTCTCCCATCACAAACAACACACTGACCAATTGAGCTACAAATCTTTTCTTTAAAATATTACACAAAGTTGTATATATTAGTATTTTAGTTTTACTATTCCTATGAATAGCTTATGAATAGTAACATTTACTTTGGTAAATGTTATTATTATAATATAATTTTATCATGTGACACTTTAATTAAAATATAGATACCCGTCACCCGAGCAACGTACGAGCATTCAACTAGTTAGTATTGATAAGGGGTAACTGCACAAAATAGCAACAAACTAGACAAAAATGTTTTATTACAACAACACACTCCATTAATCTTCTAAAAAGGCATTTAACCCTGTAATCTTTTTTTAATTAGGCATCAAACTCAAATAATACCTCTATTATAGCATTATGTTACCTAATATAATGGTTACCGGTTAATTGGGATGACTTGGACCTTGTTAAGCTGACATGGATCCCAGCTGGCAAGTCAATGGAACACGACGTTCATGTAGGAAGCCAAACAAAATAAAAAAGACCAAGCATAACTTCAAACAAACAACGACGTTCGTTTTCAGAGGATGAAGGAGACGAAGCATCACTCCACCATACAACTTCCGATAAGCATGATTTTATCTAGTTTTTTTATGTTCTCTGCAAGGATAAGCATATATCAGTTGTGGTAAGTTTAGTCTTATTATTTGTTTTATTCAATAATGTACAATAAAGGTAAATAAAATTTCAGACCTTAAATTGAAGTCATTTCATGTATTTGATCTTCTGTAAATGGCAAATAGTTGCTTATTTTGTAGTTTGACATGATCAGCCTGTTAAATTGATCAAGACTAAAGTTCTACGTATGATCTCTTTTGTAAAGTCAATCACAGGATGACATGATCATTAGACATATGATCTTTTTTGTAATGTGACAAGTAGCCAAGTAGGCTTATGCTCCCTTTTGAAAAGTCAAATATTGACTCAATTTCTGTTTTGTAAACTCAATTGTTGACTCCTATGGTGTCTTTTATAATGAATGAAGTATAACATTCAGACTTTTAACATGGTACATGTAATTATTTTAGTGGATGTTTAATTTATTACTATTGCATTGGTCCAATAGAGTCTCGATTAGTGGATGATACGTGTCGGGAATGAATTATACGTGCCACAGGGTTATTATTTTAGCGGATTATTAATAATTATGAGATCGTGGATTTAAATGAATTAAAATGGTATTAATTGCGAAATTGTGATATCGGGTTCGAAACCTGCTATAAATAGATACATACATACATACATACATACAAACATACATACATACATACATACATACATACATACATACATACATACATATATATATATATACATATATATATATATATATATATATATATATATATATATATATACATATATATATATATATATATATATATATATATATATATATATATATATATATGGCCTCTTTTGAATCTTGCATCCCTTCTTTTGCAAAAAATAGAAAGTGAGTGTGTGTTGTATGTGTGTGGCTGGAGCAGCAAGAACAACAAGAAATTCACGGATTTGATTGCTAGAAATTGGTCATCATCTTCATCTTGTGCTTGAGATAAAAAGGGGTAAGAAATTAGGGATGATCAAAAATCCCATTTTCCCGTCCCGTCTCGGTACCGTCCCGAACCTGTCCCGGTACCGGTACCGATTAGCCGAAGATGGTACGGTACTCGGGATCCATATATGACTTAAATCGGGAGTCGGAAAAGCGGGAGTCGGGACCAGTTTAATTCAGGAATTCCCGATACCGAATTAGGGTATAAATAGTCATGTTTTTAAAAATTTTAATTTAGTCCATATCATTTCCTAACTTCTAACTATATGCAAAACCTATTTTAAATCCCAATTTTCTCATTCCTCATTATTGACAAACAATCATTTAACACTTATGAAACTGTCATCAGTTATATAAAAGTGTTGCTAATTTTTTTCTTTGGGGTTTTTGTGTTTTATTCTTAACTTCAACATTTATAACACTATAAAAATTGTTAATAATTGGTATAATAACTATTACCAATTTTTTAAGCATTATACGTCATGCATTATATGTTGTAGATTGAACAATGGTACCAAACAGGACTAGTACCGGTTTCCTGGTACCGAATTCGGTACTAGTACCGATCCTGAATATCACAACTTGGTACAATACTCGGTATCGTATTTTCGTCTAATTCGGGAGTCGAGAAATCGGGATTCGGGAAGGGTCGGTACGGTACTAGTCCCAAGCTCATCCCTATAAGAAATCTTCTTCCTCTTTAGCTTAATTCGAGTTGTTGGTGTTGAATTCGTGGGTAATGGCCTAAGGGTCTATAAAGGATAGTTACATGAAGCTTTTTGAAGTCTTTTGTTGCTGGAAATCGAGTTTGGGGGCTTGGTTTAACCCTGGGCAGCCATTAGCGCGAAGCAGAGCAGACCTGTTCGTCTGTGGTCGCGACCCCCCTGAGCGCAGCCGCGATGAAGCATGACGCGGGCGGCATGGGTTTGACATCAACTGAGGGCGTGGCCGAGACGGAGCACGACCGCGATGGCCTAAGCGCGACCACGACCCTAGCGTGGCCGCGATGTGTCCCGAGCGCTAGTAGCGACCCCGTGATTTGGGCCGGGCTGGTTTCGGGCTTTGGTGTCTGGTTGGGTTTGCTTGTTGGGTTCGGTTCAGTTACAATGTTGGTGTTTTGGTTCGTTTTGTATATCATCTGGGTTTGTATTAATATTCTGGGATCCGTTATATGTAAAAGGTCGCGCCGACAGCGTACCGAGCTGCGATAGAGTCACGTTCAGCAGGTGATTCAGTGAATAGGTGAGTACTCAAGTTCTTTCAAAAGCGTGCTTATTTTACGAGTTGTGTTATGTATCTTGTGATATGTGTATGGGACAGAGATGCGGCACCTCAGGTATGATTATATCTACCTTTTTATATGTGCTATGTGTATATGAGTTCTCAGTGTATCCGCGATGGGCGATCACGCAGGCTGACTGTCCCTAACCAATCATGAAGTATGAGACTGTATATATACAGCAGTGTTTATTGCCATGTCGCTCCTGTGCCTATTGTGTAGCTAACCACTGCTATGTGCGGTCTGTTAGCTAGAGAACGGCGTCCCCTTGAGTTGAGATGTGCACTGAGTTTCGAGCTTCTCCGCGTATCTGTGCTATTGTGTTGAGCTATCTATGTGTTTTGTGTATGCTATGTGTTATTTCTGCAGAGTCTAACCCTCACATACTTACGCGCTTCCCAGCTTACGTTTTCGAGTCTAACGTGTCTCAGGTAGTCAGGTAGTGGGGTCACAGCCGCAGCAACCGCCGAAGAAGGAGCTGAGATAGATCAGAGTTTGTGTGTGTGCTTGTTGTATACTGATACTAGATTTTGAGAAACTGTTTATCTATGTTTTGTATCTGATCAGCATGTATGATAGCTATCAGTTAGTTCAGTGATTATCTGTATTAGACATG
Organism: Centrapalus pauciflorus; assembly: GCA_020465985.1. Classification (NCBI taxonomy): domain Eukaryota; kingdom Viridiplantae; phylum Streptophyta; class Magnoliopsida; order Asterales; family Asteraceae; genus Centrapalus; species Centrapalus pauciflorus. Next base: position 157,028 of record JAANYP010000380.1, read on the forward strand.
TAGCTTGTTGTATTAAAGTTTTTAATTAGCAGTGATTTGTGTTAATACCTGACATGTCCATTATGAGATAACCGCGATATTGCCACCTATGATTGTATATTGACGTGGCTTTTACCTGTGAAAAGAGGGTGTTACATTGATGGTATCAGAGCTTGTGGTTTAAAGCTGAGTATCATTAGCGGATGTTTAACTTAAGCCGTGTTCAAATCCGTGGGAATCTTCCCTGAAACTGATTTTACTAGAATTAATTGACCTAGCTTATTGTATAACGCTGGGTGGTCTATCTGTTATCTTAACTATTGTGGTTTGCGCAGGATATTATGGCTGATCAGGGTGAGGGATCAGGTGCAGCGAGACCAGCGGGCGACGAGTTTTTCCGCAAGTCTGACCTTCTGGAGATTTTGACAGAGTTTTATCGTCAACAGGGTCAAGGTCAGAGTATGGGTCCTACGTCAGTGACTGGTACAGATTCAGGGGCAGGTGCCTCGACCTCCACTACCTAGAGGGGCGGATCATTTAAGGATTTCATGCTAAGAGCCCCACCTCAGTTCAGAGCCGGTGGTGAACCAGGTGCGGCTATGGCTTGGGAGAGAGAGATTGAGGCTGCATTCCGGGTAGCTCATGTTGACCCCAGAGATATGTTGGGTTATGCGACTTATTTGTTGAGGGGAGGGGCGTCCCAGTGGTGGAAGTCGATTATGTCTTCTATGACATCGTCTGCGTTGTATGCTATGACCTGGGAGGCTGGGATCAGTTCCAGGCAGTGTTTGAGCTCTAGTATATTCCCCGAGATGAGCGCAAAGAGATGGAGCGCAGGTTTTTGCATCTGCAGCAGGGTGATATTGTTGGAATTAGTGTCCAAGTCATAAATAATTTGTAAATATATTGTTATCAGGCTGGATCTTTTTTGGGTGCATGCAATAAATAGTAAAGAGAATGCAATTAACTTATAGATATAATGTTAATAAGTTTGTTAATTTATTATGTTTAATAAATTAATTGAAAACTAAATAATTGATTATATTTTATTAATGGGTTAGTTTGTAAATTTATTAATAAATTAATAAATTAACCGGAAGCTAATAGAATTAATTGAGAAAATGGAGGGGCCAAACTGCAATTAGTTGATAGTTAACAGGGCACCCCTTAACCCTAGTTAAGGGGGCCGGCCCTTGAATCCATCCCACATGGGTTTGGGGGTGAATTTCTAGGGTTTCTCAAAGCCTATAAATAGGGAGCCCCTACCTGCTTCATTCCTCCCCATCACAAGGGATACCAGTTTTGGACTCTAAGATCTGAGCTTAGAAAAGTTATAGTTTGTAGGTCCCGAGAGGTTCCCAAAGTATATAGCTTTAAGCTGTAGAGGGGGGGGGGGTGAATACAGCTATTTAAAAACTACACACTATTTTCTCAATGTTTGTATGTATTATCAACAAATTGTTAATTACAAACAAGCTTGAATGCGGAAATGTTCAAGCTGAGATGACAGATACAACAGTATATTCACTAGTCTAAGACAGACTCAAACTAGATAACAATGAATACTCTCACTAAGAAGCACTCACTGTGTTTACAAGACTCAGAGGAACAACTTATGTTGAACAGCTTAGACACATAGAAACTGTATTACACAATCAGACTTGCATGCATGAAAAACACACTTGCACGTTCACTCTTGGTTTCAGCACTTAGCTTATTTTGGCTTGCTTATTCTTTCTGACCTTAGAAGCTTCCTTTTATACTCTCTCAGAGGATCTAAGAGAAACTTCTTCATTGGACGGAATGAAAAAGGAGAAGTCTTGTTTGAAATAACAACATAACTTTTCTGCACTTTTCTGAAAAGCAGACTTGTCTTCATATGTGCAGAACTTTTGTCTTTTCACTTTGTCTACTGTTGCATTGCCTTTAACTAATTTAGGAATGTCAACTTTGCGTCTTTCTTCCTTGTAAAGGCCTATTTTGATATAAGAAAAAGGTCTGTCACCCTTTTTCAAATATCCTTTTGTCTTCATGTTGCAGAACAGCGTGGGCAGGTTGAGCAGTTCTGTTTTCCACTTTGTCTTCGACTTTGTAAACTGATCTTGTAGCCAAAAACAATACATGATGACTTGGAAACATATTCCATAAAGTGTTTAGCCTGTTCACAAAGAACAGGTTCTGTTCACAAAGAACAGAACACTTGAAAAGTGCCCAAGCTGCTCACCAGTGTAGAGCAGCATAGACAGTTTATGTCCAGCCTGTTCAGCAGACAGAGCAACTTGGACAAACTGTCTTAGTTGCAACACATGCAACATATAGAACAGCTTTAGACTGATATTGCAAATTATTTTCAGGTTTCAATAAGGCATATAACAGGCCTTAATTTCAACCTTCAAATGCATCAACAGGTTTGATCAGAAATCTCCCCCTCAGATGTAGAACAGGTTTGACTGAGGCCTTTTTGTGCCTAACAATCTCCCCCTATTTGCAATAACCAGTCTAAGCTGGTCTTATCAAAAATCACTATATATTTTTACAGTTGATTTTGCTGAATTGAAATTACAACATCACAGTAAAGTAAAAGATCAGTTTATATATACACTGATTCTTGATTACATACAACAACACATGTTTTTACAAGAGTACAACTAATGTACTAAAGTATTTTACAACTAATGTAAAAGAAAAGATTACAACTTATGTAATGATGTACAACTAATGTACAAGATGTACAACTAATGTACAAAAGTATTTGGACTGTTTGTGTTGGGAGCAGATAATGGCAAGTCTGTCCAACTGATGGACAACTTCCATTCTTCACCTACCCAGACGGTAGATGGACTTCACTCCATTGGAGGGGGACCCTGGAACATCTTTTCCAGCTCATCTCTTGTATCCTCAAGTTCCTCAACTTCACTTCTGATGACCATGAACTTGGGATCATTGAGCTCACCTCTTTCATAGAAGCCTCTGAGCTGATCCCAGACGACTGCTCTCCATTTGCTAGACTGCCTAAAGGAAACTGCAAGTCTGAAGGCGGCAAGTTGTCTCAGATCAACTTTGTACAGCTCTGAGGCTCTTTGGAAGCACTTCTTCTGAGTTAGGGGATCTACAAAAAATGCCCCCAGCTCAGGTTCTTCAATAATCTTGCCATCCTCAAACTCTATTCCTTTAGGCAAGCTATGATCAACTCCTTTCATTTCAATGGCATAGTCGCCCTGTTCAATCAGTGTAAGGAGTAGCTCCATCTCTGTATCCTTCCTTGTCCTCCTGGCCTTTATTTTTGGATGTGTCACAAAGACACCTTCACTAACTTCCTTAGATATCAGGCCAAGATCCTTTACTCTTTCCATCAACTTCTTGACATATGCCCTGATTTCTTTTGCAGTTTCAGACTTTGATTCACTCAGGGCAACTGCCAGCTCAATCCACTCCCTATATCCCATCTGTGCTACATCAGTGTGGTCATAAGTTTCCAATTCTGGGCCTGTTGCACCCATCCTTGTTATTTTAAGCTTCCACTGACTGCCTTTCCTTGATACAGGGACAGCTTTGACAATTGCTTCCTTGGCTAGCCTTCTTTCAGCAACATCATGAAACTTTTTCCTAGCCAAGTTGTCAAAGTGGTATTTAGCTCTTGCATGAGGTACTGTTGATTTGGTCATAGAGACCTGAGTACCTTTCTCTACTTCCTTCTCTTTCTCGCCTGCTGATTGTCTAGCAGCTTCCATTATTTTCTTTTGCACCTCCAAGGTAGACATTTTAATTTTCTTTGCTTCTTGGAGAGCAAAAGATTTAGCAGCTTTGGCAGATTCCTCTTCTTTTCTCATAACCTCCAGGGCTTGAAGCTGTTCTTCTCTAAACTCAAAATATTTGTGCATAGGAAGACCCATCTCTTTGGCCCTGGCCTTGTGGAATCTGATTTCAGTTTCTTTCTGCTGCATGGAATCATCAGCTGCCTTTTCTTTTCCTTTAGCTGCTGCTGTAGTGACAACAGCCTCAGGAATTTCCTCTTCTTCTTCTTCTTCAGTTAGAATTAAGTGCCTTCTTTTACTGCTAGGCCTGTCCTCAGGAATGACTTCCTCCCCCTTAGACTGAGCAGGGTTTGGAGAGACAGTCTGAGTAGGCAGAGCAGCTTGAGAGGCACCTTTAGCTGTACCTGTAAAAACATCTGCTGCCTGATCAGTGTGAGTTGCAGACACTGGTATCTCCTTAGGAGAAGAAGTTTTCTCCCCCTTAGACTTAGTCGTCGAGGCAGATGACTTCTCCCCCTTTGAAGGAGATGAAGCAGCGACTTCAACACCTGGTCTGCCTGAAGACACAAAGTCAGCAGGCTTGCCAGCAGGTTTAGTAGAAGGTTTAGGACCAACAAGGCTAGTCACTAAGAAAGCCAAGTTATCCTTTACCTCTGTAAGCTGGGAAAGGCAGGTCTGAAGAGAAGAGGAGTGGGAATCAGCAAGGGTTGTAAGCTTAACAATATTGTCCCTGTCAGACGCTGTGAACAGCAGAGTTTGCAGCTGTGCAAGATGAAGTTCTAGAGAATCTTGCACATCAGCAAGATCTGATGACACAGAGTTTGAAAGGGAGCCAATTAGAGTTTGTAAGCTAGCCAGAGTGGCTGGAAGAGTAGAGGTGCAAGAAGTGAGAAGTGATGACAGCTGTTGGGAAATTGCTGTCATTGAGGACACAGAGTCCTGCTGTATGGAAAGAATAGAGGAGAGGGAGGTGGACACATCTTGCAGCTGAGCAGTGAGTGCTAACAGCTGTGGAGAGTGATCAGGCTGTGGAGTGGTAGGGAAAGAGGCCTTGAACGAATCAAAGAACCCCTGAAGTTGTGCAGACACAGAGTCTGAGATGATGGAGGGTAGAGAGTTCATGGAGGTTTCCAAAGAACCAACTTTGTTGGTCAGCAAAGAAATCTGATCCTTCAAAGGCAGGTCTTTGGGAGATGGAGGTGTATGGGTAGATTGTTTTGAGTGGGTAGATGGAGAAGATGATGATGAGGCTGGTGTTTGAGGATGAGAGGGAGAGGGAAGAGAGACTTTGGACAGAAGCTCCATAGCCTGGGCAAAAGTGAGATGGCCCAGGGTGGAGGGGTCAAATGGTCCTTCAGCAGCGGCTGTAGCTGCATCACCAGAAGAGGGGTTTGATGTTGAGGGCCTTTCAGATGCTGCTTGTGCTGCAACATCTTCATGAAGACCAGTGGTGGTTCCCTCTGCAGTGCCTTGGTTTAAAGGTACCTCATCATTGGGAGATGGGATATGCATTTCAACATCAGCAGTGGTGAAACCTGCTGATGGAATTTGCATGGAGGGAGCAGCCTCACCAGAGGGATGGTGTGATCCCTGAGGTTCATCAGCTGTGGATGTTGGTCCCTCAGCAGCTGTTTGGTGTAAAACAGCTGTATCATGGGGAGCAGAAGATTGAGGCTGAGCTGCTGATTGGTCTATATCAGCAGCGTGGGCACCTCGTGCAGACTCAGGGTGTGAGGAGATTGTAGTAGGGTACAGTGTGGACACAGTATGGAGTGGAGAGGACTCCTGTCTTTCAATATCCTCAGCCTGTTGGGAGGCTGGGATAGTTGATGTGGGTATCTCCGTTTGTACAACTGGTTCCTGTTGGGAGGAACCAGAGGGTCTAGGCTGACTCTGGGTAGACTCAGATTGGAGTGAAGCAGGCTCCAAATGAGCTGAACCTTCTCCCAAAATAGGAGAGGCAGCAGGGGTTGCTTCTTTTTCAACTGAACCCTGTTGAGAGGGAACAGAGGAGGTGGTTGGTTTAGCTGATTTCTTTTTGGAGATGGATTTACTGTGATAGAGGATGGATGGAGTGGGTGATTGTGGAGAGGAGAGAGGATCTGTTTGGACAGGGTGTGAGACTGGGTCAGTAACAGTGGGGCTGGCCTGTTCCATGGTCTCTTGTGCCACAGAGGCACCAGCCACTAAGGCTTCAGGCTTAACAAATGAACCAGGGTGAGGAGTCTGCTCCTCCTCAGCCATAGAGGCTAAAGGAGCAGACTTAGTCTGAGCTGATTTGGCCTTCTTTTTCACAGGCCCAGCTTCAGCAGTTGCCAGGGTCCGCTTGACAAGTTTGGACCTGGCTTTGGATTTTCTGGCGGGAGCAGCAGCTTCCGGATCCACCCTCACATCAGAGGGTCCTTCCACCAAACCTAACAACCTCCTCATTGGTGTGGATAGAGGAGGCTCATTTTGAAGTACAGGAGTATGAAAAATTCTATTCCCTATGACAGGGAATGCAGCAGACTTAAGTAAGGGCTGGGAGTTGTATAGTTGCTCACCACAAACATGGCTGAAAATGAGGCTTAGAAACCTGGGATATCGGACAGCAGCTGGTCTTGGCTCTTGCTGCACCAGGTTCCTCAAGTTCACAAAGATCCACTTAGCCATGTCAAGAGTAGTCCCATCCACTAGCTGTAGGACTATTGGAACTTCATCTCTACTGAGTTGGTCGAAGGAACCAACCTTGCTGCTGAAACACATCACCACAGAGGCGAATAAGAAGCTGTAAGTGGGTGACAACTCCTTCCTGTACAATGTTGCTCCAATTTTGGGTTCTGCTATACCACAGAAGCGTAGCAGATTTCCCATTTGCTCGTTCTCAGGCTGGGGCAGATCATATGACTCAGCAACAGGCAGATGAAGAACCTCCCTCAGAAGATCAACAGTTATCTCAATGGTTTGAGTCCCATTAAGAATAGTTCCTTTGATAACCTTAGTGTTGGGATTGTAGGAACAGGAGTACCAGAACTCATACACCATCTCCTGGTACAGGACACCAGGGGTTGCAGTCATGGCATAGTTCAACGGATGAACTTGCAGAAACTCCACCATTTGATCGTAGCCTTTTCCCACATAATTTTTGGGAATAGTGAGGTTTGCTACGTAGTTTGTGGGTTTGATGGTCAGCATTGTGGTGACTGATGAGTGTTTGACAACATCATCACCAACGAACACTGGGAGAAAGGGATTAGGGTTGTGAGCCATTTGGGAAGTTTTGAAGTGTGAAGAAGCAAAAGACACTTAGTCGATTTTTAGGGTTCTTGAGGATTTCTGGAAATGATGAAGAAAATGAAACAGTAGTTTGGTATTTATAGGGTTTGAATGTGAGTGTGTATGAGAGAGAAGATTTTGGGCGGTTTGATTTAAAAAAGTCGTTAACGGAAAACGGAACGGTTGTCCATGTCAGACCGTTTGTCAGACCACTTGATTTCTTTTTAATCACTTACACACGTAATCCACATTATCCGCAGTAATTAAGTTAAATAAAATATTAATTAAGTAACTTAATCTTGAAGAAAGGTAATTAAAATTTTTTGGTCTAAGCTGTTGGTCAACCCTGTGATGACCAAGGTCATCATAAGCTGTTCAAGCTTCAAGTTGTTCATCTTTCAAGCTGTTCCTCCAGCCTGCTCTCTTTTGTAAGAGCATGGTTGTGTTCAACAGGTGAACAGGTTACAAGAGAAAAACTTGTAAGACAGTGTGAAGAAATGAACAGGTTGAGAATTGAACCATCAGAGCAGGCTGGACGAATAAACTGATTTTGTTCAGCCTGTTGTATGCTCAAGCTGTTCAAGTTTTTCAGACAAATGACTAAGTACAGAACATGTATAACCTGTTCTGTCTAAGCTGTTCTGAGAAACTTGAGCAGAGTGAAACATACAGATTTTTAGACCATTGAGAAACACTTA